>LPNX010476694.1:459731-474562 GCA_001517045.1 Pseudotsuga menziesii | reverse complement strand
GCATGAAGGAATTTGCAAAGGATGTGCTCTAGGTAAGAACACTAAGAAATCCTTTCCCAGAAGCAAGAGTAGATCTAAAGGCATTTTGGATTTGATTCATTCCGACATTTGTGGGCTCATGTCTTCACCCTCCTTGAGTGGGTGTTTATATTATGGCTTGTTTATTGATGACTACTCTCGGAAGTCTTGGATTTACTTCCTTAAGGCCAAGAGTGAAACCTTTGACAAGTTCAAAGAGTTCAAGACACTGATTGAAAATCAGATTGGCAGGCACATCCGTATCTTGAGATCAGATAATGGAGGTGAGTATGAATCTAATGAGTTTGATGATTTTTGTCGATAAGCAGGAATCAAGAAAGAGTTGACAGTGCCTTACAACCCCCAGCAGAATGGGGTTGCAAAAAGGAAGAATAGAAAAATCTGTGAGGTTGCTAAAGCCATGATCACTGATCTAGATCTTCTTTTGTCTTTATGGGTTGAAGCTACTGGAACTGCAGTGTACATCCAGAACAGAAGCCCTCATGCTATCTTGGGTGAGAAGACTCCAGAAGAAGTCTTCACCAAGAAGAAACCTGCAGTTGATCACATGAGGATATTTGGCACTCTTGTGTATGTTCATGTGCCAAAAGAAAAGAGGGCCAAGCTAGAGCCTTCCGGTAAGAAAGGTTTATTTGTTGGGTATAGTGATTGCTCGAAGGCTTATTGAGTATATATACCTGGACAGAGGTACATTGAGGTCAGCAGAGATGTGATCTTCCATGAGGAAGCGGTGTTTTGTAAAACACTAGAGCTTTCATCGGAAGATGCAATTCCTCCACTTGAGTTTCCAGATTCAGAAATTCAGAGGGAGGAAGAGTTTGATGATCAAACTCCAGATGTTCCTGAGAACATTGAAAGTCCACTAGAAGAACTACTTGAAGTTCCTCCTTCCAAAATGAGACCTGCTTGGTACCGAGAAACGGTACAAGAAGCCGAGAAGCATAAAGCTCCTCCAGGGACTTTCAGAGAAAGCATAAGACCACAGAAGTAGTCCAGTCATATGAGTCAGCTTATCAGTTCAGAACCTTCATCGTACGAAGAAGCAGCAAGTAAACAGGTATGGGTTGATGCCATGATTGAAGAGTATAAGTCAATCATGAAGAATGATGTTTGGAAAGTTGTTCCCAGACCTACAGGAAAGTCAGTAGTGACTTCCAGATGGCTTTATAAGATCAAGCATGCTGCAGATGGCAGTGTGGAGAAGTATAAAGCCAGATTCGTAGCTCGTGGCTTCACTCAGAAAGAAGGCATTGACTATGACGAGACATTTGCACCTGTTGCCAGGTACACTACCATCAGAACTATCATCTCACTTGCTGCAGTATTCGGATGAAAGTTACATCAGATGGATGTAAAGACAGCGTTTCTCAATGGTAAGATTGAGGAAGAGGTTTATATTGAACAACCTGAAGGCTTTGTTACTCATGGAAAGAAGACCCATGTATGTAAACTGAAGAAAGCCTTGTATGGACTAAAACAGGCTCCGAGAGTCTGGTATGCCAGGATGGATGGATTTCTCCATAGCTTGGGGTTCTCCAAAAGTACAGCTGATTCTAACTTGTACTTTAAAGTCGTTCATAATCATGTCTTGATACTTGTTCTATATGTAGATGACTTGTTTCTTACAGGTGATGAACAGTTGATAGACCAGTGTAAGAGGGAGCTTACCTCTGAATTCGAGATGAAAGATCTTAGAATGATGCATTACTTCCTTGGCTTAGAAGTCTGGCAAAAGCCAAGTGAGATCTTCTTGACACAAGGAAAGTATGCAATGGGTATCTTGCAGAGATTTGGGATGCAGGACTGCAAGTCCATGAGTGTACCAATGACTACCAACTTGACAAAGTTGCGGGACTCAGCCTCTAGTTCACAGAATGTGGACTCTACTCTATATAGACAACTCATTGGTTTCTTGATGTATTTCGTGCATACGAGACCAGACATCTGCTACACACTGAATGCATTGAGTCAGTTCATGTCAGATCCAAAGCACATACACTTGGTAGCCGCCAAACATGTACTTAGATATGTGTGAGGGACTATCACTTATGGGCTCAGGTATACTTCCAGTAGTGGAGTATTGTTATCTGGATATTCAGATTCAGATTGGGCTGGCAGTGCAGTTGACCGAAAAAGTACCTCTGGTTATTGCTTCAGTATGGGATCAGCAATGATCTCTTGGTCCAGCAGGAAATAGGGTTCCATAACTCAAAGTACAGCTGAGGTAGAGTATATTGCTGCAAGCGATGCCTGCAAGGAAGCAGTTTGGCTCAGAAAGTTGTTATCTGATCTGTTCGAGGGAAAGCTTGACTCAACGATCATCCATTGCGATAATCAGAGTTGCATAAAGCTTTCAGAGAATCCAGTGTTTCATGACAGATCGAAACACATTGAAATGAGGTATCATTTTATCAGAGACCTAGTGCAGAGAGGTGCTCTGAAGTTGCAGTACATTCGTACAGATGAATAGATTGCAGATATCTTGACCAAGCCTCTAACAACATCAAAGTTCGTGTACTTTCGTGACAAGCTTGGTATGGCAGAGAATGCCTCTCTCGCTGAGAGGGAGTGTTGATTTTCTGAGTAGCATCGAGAGCCCTTCTCTTCGGAGAATGGGACCACGGTGAAGACTCAACCCAGTGTTGAGTGACCATTCTATTGAATGAATGGTAGATATCTGGTCTAGGACCATGATATAAACCTAGATCTGCCCTGGGTAGACTCAACCTTGTGTTGAGTAGACATCTGGTTCGGGACCACAATGTAGACCAGTCTCGGACAGGTAGACTCAGCTTAGTTCTGAGTAGCCATTCTCTGGGAGAATGAAGACACTGTAAGCCCTAGACTGGGTCCAGGCATGTGTGTGGCACTTTGACCCTTGATCTATGGGCTTGGTGTGCTTCTCCAAGGATTTAGCCTCCCTTGGCTAAGTTACCCTGGTACCAGATCTAGGTGTCACACAGTGTGTAAGATAAAAACATTAATAACTCTCTTGGTTTATGATGATGTACTTCTGAAATTAAAAAAAAAAGGTACCACAGGTAATGACCACAAGGGCACTTGGTAAAAGGCCAAAGTCAAAAGTCAAAGGAAAAAAAAAAAAGTACCTTTTTGGTAATAGTGAAAGTGAAATTAGGAAAAGAATAAAAATATTATTATTTTTATCTTTCCTAATCTTGTCCACCTAAAAGGACTTATTATAAAAGTCAAAGAAAAAAAATAAAAGTACCTTTTTGGTAAAAGGGAAAGTGAAATTAGGAAAATAATAAAAATATTATTATTATTATTTTTCTTAATTAAAGAAGGACTTCTTATAAAAGTCAAAGGAAAAATAAAAGTACATTTTTTGGTAAAAGTGAAAGTGAAATTAGGGAAAGAAGATCAAGCCTTTGTCCACTTAGAGGTGAATAAAGGCTATAAAAGAAGATCAAGCCTTCTCATTTGTTGCACACACTTTTGCTCTCATAGGAGAAGAAGACTATCTTATGTTCAAACCCTCAGCTAGGGTTTTATAAAAGAAGATCAAGCCTTCTCATTTGTTGCACACACTTTTGCTCTCATAGGAGAAGAAGACTATCTTATGTTCAAACCCTCAGCTAGGGTTTTATTAGCAAAGTCCATCTTCAGCATTTTTGCACAACTATCTTCAGCATTCCATTTTTCGGGCAGATATCGACAGTCTGATATTTTCGGGCAATTTTCTGCAGTCTAATATTTTCAGACAGTTTTCAGACAGTCTGATATTTTCGGGCAATTTTCAGTAGCCTGATATTTTCAAACAGTTTTCAGATAGTTTGATATTTTCGAGCAGTTTTCAGCGCGTTGATATTTTTGGGCAGTTTTCAGACAATCTGATATTTTCAAGCAGTTTTCAGACAGTGTGATATTTTCGGGCAGTTTTCAGCAGGCTGATATTTTTGGGCAGTTTTCAGACAGGCTGATATTTTCAGGTAGTTTTCATCGGTCTGATATTTTCAGGTAGGAGAGAGAAAATCTCAGTTTTTCTGAGAAAGCCCTAAATTGGTAATTTTCTCTAATTCTGGAAATTGTGGGTAAAATTATCAGTTTAATTTTTTACTGATGAATTTTACAGTTACTGTGGTCAAAATCCAGATGTGGATTTGAGGAACTTTTTGAAGAATTTCTTAAGCCATCTCATTTACGAGATGAGCTATTAATGCTTTTGGGGTTTTTGTCCTTTGAAGGTTTCCCCAGTGAAAAATATTGTGTCCATGTGTGCCGATGTGATGAATGTGTTTTTTACTGCACTGCTGATCTATTTATGTTTATCTACAAATTTTTAAAGTTTATGCTCATGCGGAAAATTCAACATGAAGACGGTCGCATGACATGGGGGACCCATCGCCATGTCATTTCCATAATTAAAAATTTGATTTTTAACTTTTTCAAAAAATGACTTTATTGCCAAAATGTTGCACCTTTAGCATTAAAATGCCAATTTGATGCTCTGTTAGATAAATAATGCTCCACAGGATGTTTTAGCCGCTCGAAACATATGAAAAGTTGCCTCTAGGGTAAACAAGATGCTCTGAGTGTGAAAACGAGCATCTCCACGCCAAAAACGGACTCCAGAGTCATCGTTTATTACATTTTGAAGTTTTTCAATTAAACCATTAAAAAATGGCCTAATTTTGCGAGAAAAAAATATTTTCTTGGAAAAGCACAAGAATCTAGGGGGACCTAGCACATGTATGTTCGACTCAAAATTGATGCCTAACATGCTCACATACATTGACATGTGAGTTGTAATAACCTCCTAAGGTCTAACCACCAAGACGACCATCCCAACTTTGGAGGAGCGGTGAAAAACTCGAAAATTATACATCGCTTATTTAGCATTATAAATTGACAAGGGAAAAAACACCTTGGAATGATTGGATTGATGTTTAAGTCTTAGAAATCCCAGCTCTTTACAAATTCATCATGCTAGCACACTTTATTCCAACTCCCCCAAGGGGGTATGAACATGCGGTACAAAAAAAAAAAAGGGCCTAGAAGGCCTGATGAACTTCTGAACACTGATCATGAACAAGTAACCTTGTTCATACTTTGCTGGTTCACTTGAAGTCCAACTAAGTATGACTCAGCCGGTAACAGGAACCACTCCAAAACATCCCGAAACAATAATAATGTTAAAAATTTGAGTAAAAGGAAGCTTTAAGAATTTAACATTACCATTAAATATTACTCACTTCAGGGTGCTTGCTCTTTCTCTCTTTGCGCAGAACTGCTCTTGCTTCATTGTCTAGGTTTTAGCCCTTTGTTATGTTATTTTGCTACTTTTCCTTTTCAAGGGACACCTTAGGCACTGATGAGTTGACATTGTTGCTTGATGGGCTTTTGAAGCCCGTTTACGTACTTTGGTTATTTGTGGACATCAATATAATTATTTTCTTTACATGCTTTGAATGACAGTCCAATATCTTTGAACCTTGAGGGTTAACCTTAACATGGCCTTGTTTTGCCGCTTGTCATGTTTTCTTGGTTATCTCTACAATATTATGAAAATGAGTCAAGACTTGATATTGACAGAGTTGCAATTGTTTTCTATAAAGGAATTATAATAAGTCGTGAATTGCTTACCAGTACTTGTGTTTATAACTTTATTGCTCCAAATTTGCTGTTTTGCTATCTAAATTTATGCTCCTCTTTTAGTTTTCGTCTTGTTTTGACTTTATAAACTCAAAACTAATTCTCCAGTTGATTTTTCAGGCATCACATTCAAGGATACCCATCTATTAGGATCTTTCGCAAGGGAAATGATGTAAGGTAAACCAGAGAAGAAATTGTTTGAAATTTTGACAGTCTGTTAATTTGTCTGGTTGTATATTGCTTCTTTTTCAGTACATCAGAACATCCCTATACCTGGATAACTTATATAATGCATTTCCTATTTAAATATTTCATTCTTGGTAATACTTTTATCACTTTTGGCACTTACGATAAGAGGTCTGATTAATTTAACCAGCATTGTCACATATGATATTTCTTGTTAACGTGCTTTGGCCTATTTCACATAATCTTGGCAAATCTGATGTATACATCATTTGCTGTTAATGCATGAAATGTTATTTATTGGTTGGGCCACTTTGGCCAAATTGTTGTTTTATTGCCACATTGTGGTGAAGGATTCCTGGAATTCCTGGCCAGTGGAAACTTTAGAAATCATCATTTCTAGTTTAATTTTGACTGTATTGATGAGTGTTTATCTTGTACAGGGAAAGTCACGGACACCATGAACATGAATCTTATTATGGAGACAGAGACACTGATTCTTTGGTTTCGGTATGCATTAAAATTGACCTACAAATGTTTAAAGCACATTTCTTTTTGTGTAATGGAATGTTCTCTTTATGATGATGCCAGTGTGTCCATCAATGATTCCTGTTTGATGTGTATCTGTTGGGATTTCTTGTCATGTAAGGCAATGGAGGCATTGGTTGCAACCATTCCCTCAGAGTCACATCTGGCATTGGAAGATAAATCAGGTACCGCAAATGCAACCAAGCGTCCAGCACCAAAGACAGGGGCTTGCAGAATAGAGGGATTTGTACGAGTAAAGAAGGTAACTTTCATGATAAAGAGCTGAGGTGCAGTTCTTTTCTTTATTATGTCATAATTAATGCACTTGTTGACAGTATGAAGTTATATTATGGGTGATTTAAAGCAACAAGGAAAAGACATGCTAATGCTTGCAAATGACCAAAAGAAGTCGATAGGCTCTACAAAATACAAAACTATATATGTGAAGTATAAAACATAAAAGAATAAAATCTGATGTTGCTGCCAGATAGTAGATGTTACTAAGTGATTTATAATTATCGGAAGACAAGTATACCATGTCGCTCAGCTTCCCTCCCCCTCTCCCCGGTCCTGCTTCTCTCCCAAAGCCTGCTATAAGAGGAGTGTTATGAAAGTGCCCTTGGGAGTGTACTTTTGGATCATTACCTCTTGGGATCATTTTTTGGGAGCACAATCCTTGGGTTTTTAAGGTGCCCTTGAGGCACTCGCAGTGCACTCCTAGAATGAAAATATAAAATTCTTAAAGTAAAAGGGTAAAAAGTGAAATATAAAGAATGTTAGAATTTGAATGGTTATACAAGATCTTTAAACATTTAGCATCATTTCATCATAACCATAAACAATAGGATCACTGAAAGAAAGACAAGCACAACAACAAGAAAAGAACACAAGAATTTATCTTGGGAAACCCTCTTGGGGGAGAAAACCCAATAAAACTTCCTCAATATAGAATTCAACCAAGTACAGTGAACAACCCCAAGAACACGACTAGTAACTTTCTTTCTCTCCAGCAGACCTCTTCACTCTCTCTCTTGCGCACTTGCTTGAGTGAGATGTATGTCTAAATGAGGGGAGCGGCCTCTTTATTTATACTCATCAAGTGAATGACCTTTTTACTTAACTAGGGCGGCTTGTTGCTCTAAAAAGGGCCGACTTAACTAGGGAGGTTCAAAATAACATTTATATAATACTTTTGTGGGTACTATTGACCCAACTTACAATGGAGGTTTTACTTCATGACTTTTACATGACCAAATACATCAAGGACATCTCTTGAGGGAGGAATAATAGAATATCTTCCGAAGTTACATTTCTTTACCAAAGAACATGTAAACTTTTACTTAATTTTTTTATATTATTATTAATTGTTTTAGAATGTTTGAGAGGGGTTCCAACCTCATCATACCTCATTTGAAGAAAATAGAATTTCACATCCTATCCAAAATTCAATGGACTTAAGAGCTTCAAGAACTCCAACAAAAAAATCTACATCAAACCTAAGAGAAATTCACTAAACTAACAAAAGACACCAAATGTCACCATGCTCTTTTGCCACTTGCCACCTCTATAAAATAACGACATTGTTCAACCTTGAGATGCAACCTTGTATGATCATATTCATAAAGATGAGGTCAAAAGGTGGTATAATTTGAATGTTCCTCTCCATGCCATAGTATATGTATTACATTGAAATACTATTCTGCATATTGGCTGGCCAAATCAACATTGAGGGCTAGGAATAGGAAAAAACACACAGATCTAGAGATGCAGTGGGTATATGCTTGCATTAGACCAGTGTAACAAAAATCATGAGTCAAACTCAAAAAATCACGAGTTTGACTTGGATCACCCTGAAAATGAGTAGAATTGGTTAGGGCCATGTCAAACTCGAGTTGACCAAGTTTGAATCGGTCAACGCTTGTCAGACTCACTATTTTTTCCTTCACTCGCAACCGAAAGCTCCAATTTTTTGAACTATATACCCAAGAAAAGTATTTAAGATCGATTTTGATTGTTTTTGGTCATTATTTTGCATGAGAAAATAGAAATGAAAGTAATCTTACTTGCAATTCCTATTCCTACTGATTTAGAGGAATCCTTCTGGGCAAGATCGAAACGACGAGAAATCAAGAAATTGCAAAAAAGAAACAAGTTACTTATAAGGATGTGACAATTTTGGCCCACACACAGAAGCACGACACCATTAGCCTCCGAAGCTTTTCCTTATTTCAAGCAAAATAGCAGTAGCATAAGTAAATTACAATAGCATGCACTCTCTGCTCCAACTCGAATTAGTTTGTGAGAGAGGCAGAGGCTTTATTTATTGCTAGAATGGTCTAGCAGGGTGAATCCAAGAGTGGGAGAGAAGTGTAGTTAATCTTGAGTTCGTTGAGTGATTGAAGGGATCTTGATTGAGGCAATCCAAAGGAGAAGGCGCTACCTCTCATAAGAGAGGTGTGCTCTCACCTAACTCGCCACTACACCATATGCTTGGTATGACACCTATGTGATGCGCTTCCCTCATGAGGGCAAGCACAACCCGCTTCTAATTAATGCTTGCCATCCACTCCATTATGATAGGTGCGCTCTCACCTAACTCGCCACTACACCATATGCTTGGGATGACACCTATTTGATGCGCTTCCCTCATGAGGGCAAGCACAACCCGCTTCTAACAAATGCTTGCCACCCACTCCAACGGGACCTGTTCAAGTTGCAAAATTCTCCAATCTAAAATTAAACAAGTTGCAAACCTTCATGGAAGAAGTCGCCATGGTCTTGAGTTGACTTGACAACACATCATTTACTATTGCCTACATGTTTGCCAGGTCGCATGACCCATGCGATAGATGAGATGGTGGGCACATCTCTCATAGGAAATCAAGTCGCCATCCTTCCATAACATGACGCAATCATAATGATACCACTCGCTTTATGCTTGGACTAAGTCGCTCATCACACAGCTACCTTATCGAATCACATTTTGTCATGTTCAATTCACCTTTTTAATTTGTCAGTTTGATGCATTTTTAGTATTTAAATGTCATTTCGTCACCCCTTTAAGCAAAAAATGCTTTACGGGACAATCTAGTCGCTCGAAACATATGAAAAGTGGGTCATGGGGTAAAAATGATGCTGTGAGTGTGAAAACAAGCATCCCCACTCCAAAATCGGACTTTGGACCACACTTTTATTACATTTACAAAATTCCCATTTAAACCATTAAAAAATGGCCTAATTTTGCGGGATTTTTTTTCTTCTCGGAATTGGAAGAAGACCCACTTTCAGAAGACTCTGTCAGCAGAGGTGAAAGCAATGGAGAAGGACTCAGTCCATTGGCCTGGATATGAAGAGGAAAATTCTGCCAGGCATAGATAGAAGTGAAATATCAATTTTTAATTTCCTGTAGGCCAGTTTTTGACTATGATGTTTCATTAGGCCACTTTGTTTGTATATACAGCACTAGTAGAATAGTAAGTGCAGTAGCTATAGTAGGCATTTTTGTCTGTAAACAAGATTGGACAGATTCTGGGCAAATACTTTAGAGTTATTACCTGCTGTAAAAGCTCGGTAATTTTGTATCTGCTAGCTGGTTTCAGCAAAAAATATTTACCGTTGCTTAAAAAAAATTTCATCTGATTATGGTATTATGATGAATTCAATATTGAAGCTTCATAGGGTTTCAAACCACCTTGACATAATAATCTAGGAACCATGTTGATTTGATTGGGGTCAGGTTTGGACACAAATAATTGTTGGCTACAAACAAGCTTGGTTTAAGTTTGTCTGTTCAAAACTTCAATCAGATGAACAGTTGGAGAGGCCATAGCCATTACCTCTTCTTAAAGATAATGTAAGTAAATCTTTTCAAGACTTTAAATAGCATGTTGCATCTAAAATCAAACCGACTGAGATGAAAAGATGACCTTTGTTAATGAGTTGGATGATGTTTATGATAATGCCCCATTATGACCTTTTCTTCTAGTCATGCCTGTGCTCTAGTGTCACTTGATATTACATGTTAGGTGCCTGGCTGTCCTTTTCTCTTTGCTGATGACATGGTGCATTCTTTGCATTCTTTATGACAAGCATTTTTTCTTTTTCTTTTGACAACATGATGATTAATTATTGTATGATTTCAGTGCATCAGTCTGAACTTTCTCTGCAGTTTATCATAGATATTTTGTTGGAGCATCAACAGTTTCAGGTTATCCAAATATTAGGGCAGTCTCAAGTGTTTTTATCTGCAGGTTGAAATATGTTTTACTTGATAATGCTTACCAGGTGTTCACATAAAACTAGTACACACTGGTGATAAGTTTTTCCTTGCAAACAAGTGACATTCTGATGCTTCTTTGCAATTGAAATAAGTGATTTGTAATGGATGCTCTTCACCATTCTTTTGGATGCAGGTGCCTGGAAACCTTATAGTATCTGCTCACTCTGGATCACATTCATTTGATGCTACAGCAATGAATATGTCCCACGTGATCACTTATTTTTCTTTTGGAAAAAGACTTTCCTGGCAAATGCTGAAGGAAGTGAACCGTTTAACACCTTATCTCAGTGCGAGTACTGAACGTTTGACTGGGAAGCCCTACGTTACAGAGCATGAGAATGTCACGGTAACTCTATTTTAAGATGTGCTTCAGTTATTTTATTTTATCTTTTACTAATTTGGTTTTATTTCTCATAGCCTTCATTGCATGCTCGCTGTTCTTTTCTATTCCTTAATTATATCTAGGCACTATGGATGGCTGGTTGTGCGAATTGAATTTGAAGAGGAAGAATTAAGGAAATCTCAACTAGATCACCGTCTTTTCGTTTATTCTACATTGGATATATCAATATTTTAGCTCATTTTGTATTTTTCCTATTTTCATGCCATCATTCTTGCTCTTGTATTTTTAACTGCATCATACATCAGTAAAAAGGATTAGAAATTTGTGTCATAATGAGATGTATAGCTAATCTGGAAGCTATTATGCTACTTCAGTAAATAGAAAATTAGAGGAAATCCAATAAAGTGATCATCCTGTTATCACCCAAAACTGGCATGCGTGTGTTGAAGCCCAAAAAGTAAGCACACCAGCTCAGTGACAACTCTCAAGAGAGAAGCCAATGTCACCACACTCTTCTCTTCCTCGCTTCAGGTTGGCTCTTCTCCAACTCAAGTGGGGTTTCCCTAAGGTAGGATCACTAAGGCAGGTGCAACGAAGGGCAAGGTGAACTGAAGAGACTGCCTTAGAGAAACAGTTGTAAGAAAACATGTATTTTCATTGAGTGATGGGAAGGAAGGGAGGATCAGTCCTCGATGTAGATTTTTCACTAGTTTTTAGCCACTGGTTTCAAGTAAAATTTATATCACTGTTTATGACATTCTCAGAAAAATAAATTGTTGGAAATAAACAAAAATTTTCAGACTTAAACACTGCCGTAAACAATCTTCTCAGTGACAAGAAATAAAAATCAGCACGCCATTTAATCACATAGAACACTAGGATTTTTGGCCAATGGCCCTGGAAAAACCCACTAGGGGAAAACCAATCAGAGAGAGTATTTTTATTTTTCAGGAGAAGTTTATCATTTACAGCAATACACAGAAAATGTCAAACCAACTTATCTCAACCCGAAAGATAAATTTCTATCTCGATTTGCGTGTCGAACAGCGAAAATCAAACTCTGATTTTTTCCTATTTTCTGTCTTGATTTTCGTGCCACTATACGGACTGTATGGATGAACTGTACAGACCTCAAAATCTGCGCCCGAATTTTTTTCTCGAAAATTGTGCCCAAAAATCTGCCTCGAAAATCATGCTCGTTGCCTCGAAAACTGTATCGTACAGACTGTACGAACTGGCAATAAATGCTGCTGTACTCCTCGATTTTTGTGCCCTCTTTGCTGCTGTCCTTTCCCTCGATTTGCGTGCTGCAATTTTTCCTCTTGCTCAGGAAAAACGGAAACTCTCTTTTCTCTCTTTTCACTTCAATCTGCGAAAGTGAGGCAAAATGCCTTTTCCATGCCTTTTTGACAAAACCCTAGGGTGAGTCAGTGTAACGGTGGAGATTAGATTAGATCAAGGGCTGAAATTAAATGCTCATATTTTATTTCTAAAATATTAATTTCACTCATCCACTTAAATTTATCAAAAAATGACTTTAATGCTCTAAAGTCAAATTAAATGCTTTTACTTAAGTCAATTAATGCAAGGGTCACTTTATGTCCCCTCTCTAAGTGACTAAGGCAAAAGTCACTAGGGGAACACTTCCCTAGGTACAAAACTAACACTCGAGGGAAGACCAGTGTCAGTACTTGAAGGGAGAATGGAGTCAAAAGAGGACTCAAGGGAGCCTTGCGTTTCACACAAGTGAGATTAATTTAGTACATTCCATAATCAAAGACAAGGAGAATATAAATATCACTGACTACTGTCTATTACTCCTATGCTCTTTTGAAAAGATAACATCAACAAACAACTTGACAATTGCAAATGCTTGCCCAATGGACTAGATTGATAGCCTTCTATGTTAGATTTACTCTACAGCTTATAATGAAACACGCAACCATGAAAGAGATGCCCAATATGTATCCAAAAACCCAACATGATTTTTCTATTCAGCTCAATGGGGAAAATTACTCCCAACTTTTTCCTTCCGTTACAACCGAGAAGGCTGGCCTCTTTATAGACAAAAGCCAATCTCATAAAATAAAATAAAGGCATTAAAATAATAAAAATAAAGTGGATTGAGATCCACTTTTCTCTCCACTAAAATCTAAAAAGACCATTACAAAGCTAAAGTGTAACTAACACTTTATTAAGAGAGACCCCACTCGGCTGCTTAATGGAAACTTCAGAAATAGGCTGCCAGCAATCATAGGATACTCTAAACAGCAGGAGGCCTGTCAAGTGAGTGAAGGGTCGCCACATGCCACATAAACTGATCGTTGGACAAACATAAACCCTGGATTTAGCAGCATAAAAACTAGAAAACACTCCCCTTTTTATCCATGCGTATCATAGCATAAAGTTTAACTGTTTTAAAGGAAAAGTATCACCAATGCTGGTGCGTCATAAAAGATGCAATTGACTCATCCAAAATATGCCATCTGGTGCTTGGGAGACAATCGTGCTGATTGTTCCACGATGAGTAAGACTTAATCTTAACGTAATCATCTTAACCGCCGAAAGAAACACAGTTTGTAAACAACTGTCGGGAATAATTTCAAAATTGCTTCCACGACTTTGTCTATGACTAACATCCTTGGCGTATTGAACAAATAATTGACAGTGACCACCATCTGGATGTTAAGTCTGGCTGCCAAAAATTTGATTTTATCCAAAAATGGAACCCCGAGCTCAAAGACAGCTGCCAGTCAACCATAATACATGATGAAATGGATTGACGATCATGTCTCTGCCCAAAACTGCACTCGGCAGCCAATGTATGACTGTCGGGAATCACGAATTAAATCCCTTCAGATATATGAACCAATCCATGAAATTGTTTGCAGTGTATTTGTTGAGGCGTCAATCAACATTAACTCCCCCAAGGATGCGACTGAAGGAAACACGTTTGGCGCCAATATTGAACGCTGACTTCAGTGTGACAGTGCAACCAACCCACTCAGCTGATGGGGGTCATTAAGTTTCCATGGTAGCTACTCCAAAATTCACGCTAACTTGTAAACAGCTGCTCAACAAAACTCCACGATTCGGTTGTCAAGGGAAATGGCAGAAAAAATGGTGGGGTTTGTTGTCGCCCGAAACTGGTACACAGGTGCTGAAAGCCCAAATCGCAGGCGCGCCGGCCTGGTGACAACTCTCTCTCGAGAGGCCAATGTCACCACACCCCTCTCTCCTCGCTTCAGGCTGGCTCTTCTCCAGCTCTAGGGGGGTTTCCCCAAGTTCGGATCGCTACGGCAGGTGCAGTTGAGGGCAAGATGATCTGAAGAGGCTGCCTTAGAGAAACACGGGTCACAAAAATGAAAATGATTTGGATTGATGGGTAGGAAGGGAAGGGAGGATCAGTCCTTGAGGGAAGGCTAGTGCCAGCACCAGAAGGGTAAATGGAGTCAGAAGGGGACTAATCTGAACTGTTCTTCATTGACTTGGTAGAAGGCATGCCGACTTTAACTGTATGATACATGCGGATAGCTGCTTGCTCTGGTAGGAGCTTGTATTCTAAGGAACCAAAACCACCTTCAGAATCTAGAATATTGATAAGCCCTTCCAATCCTGTAGGTGACAGAGCTACTCCATTATATCAGTGCTTGCTTTTCATTATCGCCAAGGCATATCTCAGTAAAGTTGTACAGTGTGCATTTATGGAAATACAACTTTTGCTATGCTGTCATCACCTTAAAGGTTGGTTGATATCCTGTCATGAATCCATTTTGTTTTCTGGATTCTGAGCCAAAAACAGCTTGATCTCACTTATTCTTTTTTTAGAACTGAGTTATATGAAGT
>LPNX010476694.1:333703-455144 GCA_001517045.1 Pseudotsuga menziesii | reverse complement strand
GACACTCCAATTGCGCTCACACCCTGATGAGTTGCAACTTTGACTTAGCACTCTAATGGCAAGTTTTTGCAACTCTGGGACTCTGCGACCATAGTTAGTTCACCACACATCTACAAAGAAAACAAGGAAGGTAAACGGTAAGACAAAATTCAAATTACAAATTACAATGTATTAAATTTTTACAAAGTAAAAAACATAGAAATGAAAGGGTAATTAATTAAGAATCTAAGAGATCAAAATTTGAAAGTTTTAAACAAATTGTACCTGGCATCCTTGTGGTTCTATTTTGGACCGCCATGTCATAGCCAAAAGTGCCACTTGACATTCTACAGATCTCCATTTGTCTAGAAATCTTTGCGCGCTCAGAGGGAGTTAACACCATCCTCTGAACACATTGGAGAAAGCCATCCATGACCTCAGCATCAAACTGAAAGCCACATGCATAAGAGAAAGCAGGGTTGAGGTAGAGCCCTGCTGCATGAATGGGACGATGGAGAGTATTATTCCATCGTTCATCAATCACACTCCATAGTTGAGCTCGTCTTGTGAGTCCCACCTCCCCCTTGTCCTCATAGTAGTGATGGATAGCTTCCTCGGCCCTATCCATGGCCTCATACAAGTAGCCCATTGTGGGCTTTTCACCATCAACCAAATGAAGAACCTTTACCAAAGGTTCACTGATGGCACATACCTCCTCCAATCGTGCCCAAAAAGTCAAATCAAATTGCGCCATTCGAGCAATGGCTTGCCCATCTTGTTTGGTGCTATAGACACAAGATGCCCACTCATCCGAAAGAAACATCCGCTGCAACTCCATCATAACCTTATGCATAGACTGAAGAGAAATGAAGGAAGTGGCAAATCGTGTGATTGCAGGACGCATCAACTCCTTGTTTCCCATGAAGCGTCTCATGAGTGAAAGAACATATGTATGATTGTATATATATTTTGTCACACTCCAAGCTGAATCAATGACTTCCTTGATCCAAGGAAGTTTTCCCATGTCCTCTAGCATCAAATCAATGCAATGGGCAGCACAAGGAGTCCAATACAAGCTTGCATACCTCTCCATAAGCATCCTGCCAGCAGCAACATAATTGGCAGCGTTGTCTATAGTGACTTGGGCAACATATTGTGGACCTATCTCTTGGATAAAATTATCCAACAAATCACATAATAAGTGTGCATCTTTAACATAGGGAGATGCATCGACAGATTTGATAAAAACTGTCCCCCTGGGACAATTGACCAAGAAATCGATAATGGATCTGCCCTTCCCATCAGTCCATCCATCTGACATAACACTGCAACCGGTGGCCGCCCATGACTGTCTGAGCTCATCTAATCTCTGGGTGCAATCAACCTTCTCCTCATCAAGGAGTCTCCCTCTCAAATCATTATAGGAAGGCCCCCTATAATCTGGACCAACAACGCCAACATCTTGAAACATGGCATGATAGTAGGGGTTGTTTTTGGCGATGTTGAAAGGCACATCACCCCATAGAAAACATTTTGTCACAACTCTATCCGCCTCTTCCTTCTCCCTTTGTTTGAGCATGGTTCGAACAGAAGGTTGCCTCGAATGCGATGCCACATAAGGTGAGGTTGAAGAAGGCACAGTGGAATGTGGGGGTCGTGTAGATGAGGAGAAGGAATGCATGTCACTTGTGGCTCCCATGGTTCGTGACTGTGTTCTAGATGCAAGTTCATTTCTGAATTCCTCCTTCTCGTCCCTCTTCTTAGCCATGTCAAGAATGGATTGGTTTGCAATACGCATCACTTTTGGGGTAACAGCAGGACAAACATCCACTTCATGCCCAACAAGGTGGTATTTCAAGCGGCTAATTCCACCAGAAATATCCTGCCCACATAGTTTGCAATTCAACCTTTGCTGATTATTAGGGTCAATTGGCTGCCCATACTCTCACATTGGATCCAATGGATTTGGCATTGTGTCACCTATGCCACAACAAACAAACAAAAATGAATAAATTTTAAAATGTTCTTCTTTAAAATTTTGAAAACAATGAAATAATTAAAACATTCAAAGAAATGGAGGGTGGCCTAACTAAAAGGATAAAACCCTATAGGCTATGATTGTAATGGCAAATCTACACCCTACACTAAATCTAAACCTAAACCCTACACTAAATCTACATTAACCAACAAATCTCAAGCAAAAAAAAAAAAGAATGAAAGTTCAAACTTCAAAGAATACATACCTGATTAGATGGCAAATGCAATGGAAGCTTGATGGTTTGCCTTTGCCCCCTTCCTCTCTTGTAGAAAATCGCCCAAGACGTCAGTGCTCCACTTCCTCCAAGCTGCAAAGTCCAAATGAACCGGAAAAACCCGTCTGCGGCCTCTTTATGGCGAAAAAAACTATTTTTTTATGAGCAGGCCGATATTTTCCATCGAATCGCGATATATTCGGAATTTATCGCGATATTTTAATGTGTTGCGATATATTAACAAATCGGGAAAATATCGCGATATTTTGATGGCGATATATCGTCGGCTCCATTGACTCGCGATATATTGCGATGTCAGCGATATATCACCGATATATGTAACTATGCCGTTAGCCATGCCAATGGATTGTGAGCTGCCAATGAGCATTGGGGATAAGCCGTGATGGAAGAAAGGAGGCATGGGTGTTATTTTATAACAAGGCCAAGGCATAAAGAACATTCCAGAAGCCTCTAAAACCCTAGCCAGAAAAGACAAAAACCCAAAAAATTAAAAAAACAAGTGTTTTAGGCGGACTGTGGAAGGAAACGTGGGATTTTAGTGAAATTCGATTTGGAAACGGGTTTCCGTTTTAAGGAAACGAGTTTCCAACACACAAAACAGTCCCCATCAATTGGAAATGGGTTTCCCTTCCGTACAGTACGGGTTTCCGTCAGGAAACGGGCTGGAAACGTGGGGGGGGGGGGCATGTTTCCTGGAACATAGGTATAAATGAGTGAGCTGGTGTTAGCAATATGATAAAATGTGTGATGACATGCAATTTTGCACTATATGCTATAATACTATCTCTAGGAACCTGTCATTCCCTTGGATATGTTGTCTACTTTTATGGCTTATACTGATAAAAATGCTTGAAATAAGATTAAAATATCACATGTATACGATATAGAGAATTTGACTATTGGGAGATTATTGGAAATAGTAATACGTGTTGGTTCATGTATGCAATATGTTATTTTGTAGGGATGAAACTGCCACTATTTCAATTTTGATATGCAAATTGTTTATTACATATGTTGTAAGTCATTGGGGTTTATTTGCAATGAAGCTAAACAATCGGCAAAAAAGATGAGAAAAAAGACAACAAAACTGTCATTGTACTACACTAGGTTGTTACACTAAGACTATAGTAGACAAGCATATGATGCAATAAAATGTCCACATAATAGTGGTATTTTGAACCAAAAGCAAGCCCTTACCATTTTTGGAAAAATACAATGAGAGAAAAACCATGAGGCATAAAAATTCAGGTGACCATTCATCAATTTAATATGAGGGTTTACATCTTGATTTATAAGATTTGAGGCCTTATATTAAGTTTTGAGGCTTAATTTAGGTTTAGGGTTTTATAGTTTGCCTTTAGGGTTATTTATTTATTTATTTTTTTGATGTAAAAAAATCACTATTTATAGCTGGAAAATTGCCTTGTAGCAGTTGAAACGTTTCGGAAAATTAGGAAACATTTTAGGAAATGGCTGGAAACGACTTGGAAATAGCTGAAAATGGCTTGGAGAGGTTTTTGTTTTTTGGTACAACTTGGAAACATTTCAAGAAACAACTAGAAACGACTTGGAAATGTTTTTGTTTCTTGGATATAGATTGGAAATGGTAAATGTTTTAGTGTCGTTTCCAAGCCGTATCCCCTCCATTTCAGTTTCCAAAATGGGGAACGACATATCCCCCCTTCGGTAGACGTTTCCGGTAATTTAGAATAATAATAATAATAATAATGAGTGAAGTGACCCATTGTAATTACAAGGCATGACCTGATGAAGGGGCATGACCTATCAACCATGTTGACCAATCAATGCATATAAGTATACCATCCCATGGCATTATAATCATTCATCTATTCATGACTCATTTTATATTATTTGTCCTTTACATATTTCCACAAGATTTGATCTTATAAATTTGGAAGTGAATTATACTTGGCAAGGTTGATGAAGTACAATTCATGTTACCATCCATTTGTCTAAGTATTGACCCACCTGTCGTATTAGAGCCAATGTTGGCTGAATTGTTAGCCTTTCAAGTTTCAACCATTGTCATAGAATGTGGCCTGTTCACTAAATTCACCTCTTCCAAATCTTGGCGGTACACCATATCAAGATTTTGTGTTTTCTTCTTTAAGGAAGCGCTATTATCTTCACCATCCTTGAGGGTCTTCTTCTTATGAATTATAGCAGATAATTCATAGTATACCTATTGTTCGCCTTCTCATTTTTGTTGATTTTGACTTGTTTCAGCACCAACATCATCCTGGGCTTCATTTTTTGAGTTTTGTTTCACATCACACCTCTTTGGCTTAGGCATTATGGTTGAGTTTTAGGTGATATTACAACCATCTTTTTGTTGAACCGATTATGCATGTTGAACTTCCATTAACTGGAATAAATCATATTTGTCCACACCATAACAACCATATATTTGATATTTTTATTAATAATAAAGCATCTATTATTGCTGAAATTTATATGTAAGTTTGTTATGCTTCATTGTACTACTTATCAAAAGAAGATTTTTCTCCAAACAAGGAACATAATATACATCTTTAATCATTATCATTTTACCACTTAGCTGAAGTAGGACATTTCCTTTTTCTCTAACCTTGTATTCTTCTCCACCACTCAACACAATAAAATTAGATTGAGATTGAAAATGAACAAGAGTTCATTTACTAACACATAACCAACATGAGAAGGACAACTACAAAAATCCATATAGGACAAATAATAAATAGTTGAATAAGAATACGAATGAATAGATAAGTTAATGCTACAATGGCATGTGAATTGAATTGTCATGATCCATAGATATGTCATGTCCCTTAGTTAGGATGTGACACTTATTTATTTATTGGATGTTTGCATACATATTATGTTCATTACATTGCCTTCTCCTTTAGAAATGCTTTGTCCTTAAAGCATATTTATCAAAGAACTTTATCTCTTATTCTACTTGTAATGCCTTCTCACGATTATTTTCGTGTAGATATGATGGTTGGCGATACAAGAGGATATGATCTTCTAAGCATTGAGTATAATTGTTGAGAGTTGTGAAAGGGTATGCCCAGCCTAATTTAATCTTTTGTGGAACTATACATCTATAGGGTTCTTGGAGAGAACATGTATTGCGATTCACAAGAACAATTTTACTTTGAAATCCAATTGTATTGGTATTAATATTCTTTGGCATACAGACCACTTTATTTTGTTTGGAGTGATGTCGATACATTGATTAGTTAAGGAATCAACACTTGTGATTAGGATGTCGATAAGGTGTCCTTGTAACTGAGCTTTCTTCTTAATACTTGTAACGTTTTCTTGATTCACATTATGTAGTATGTCTTCTTTGCACGTTTGTGTTGTTTTGTTAATCATTAAATGTTTGTTGGTAGAGATACTTGTATTTTCCATTGGATTTGTATCTTTTTGTGTTGTGATGTCAACTAGATCTGTATTGGTTCCTTTCTCCACGACTTGGATTTTTACGACTAAAGACTTCTCTAATTCAATAAGATCGGTCATTGTGTCTTTATTGGCCAATACTTTCTTGTTGGTAAGTTGCTCTAACTTTTCCTATAGCAACTCCTTATCCATCTTTAACTTCTAAATTGTGTAAGTAGGTTTTGATTATGATCCCCGTCAAGTCCTAGATATCGGGGCATTAACTTTATAGTATTATATTAGTATTGTTTTTATTGGTCGGCTAAGACCTTAATTGTAATTGAATGTTGGCTAGGACATTATTTGTAACCTTTTTCTCCCATATATACCGAGGAGACGTAGTTTAGAGATCATCTCATTTGTCTTTTGCATTTGATGCATTGTAAAAGGAGGATGCCCCCTCGAAGATGCTTCTTATTCATCTCTTTATTTCATTCTCAAGGCATTGGGTTACTCTTTCTTTCTAATTTTATTCTATTTTGGGAATTACTGAGTACCTCATCAATTGGAAGAACCTGCTAATGGAAGAGGTAACATGGGGATATGAGTTCTTCATGTAGAGACAACACTTCTTTGAAGAGGAGGGGCATGTCAATGTTGGAATTTGCGCAACTTCAAAAGTTATTCTTATTGTAATTTTATTGTACCTCCTACGAGAGATTATATTGATGTAATTAAACATGTAAACCCTTGAAAGAATCAATGTAAACCTTGGGGAAGAATTATACAAGGAAAAGAATCAAATAAATTTTATTTTATCTTTCCCCAAGACAAGTCAGCCTGTCAGTATGACAAATCGACCTTGTTAGGGAAAAAGTCTATTTTGCAAGTGTATAAATAAAAAGGTAATGCACCTCATTTGGACACACAATCAACACAAGTAAGTTTTCCTAGCCAAGGAGAAGCTCGCTACAGCAGTAAAGTGAAGTGTTTTCTGGGGTTTTCTCTTAGAGAGATTTTCTTCTTTCGATCTCTCATTCTTGTACTCTGTTCTCGAAATTGACAATTTCTATACGAAGTTTGTTGGGTTTTCTCCCTATTGGGTTTCCCAAGATAAATTCTTGTGTTCATTGTTTCTGTGCTTTGTCTTTCTTTTAGTGATCCTATTGTTTATTTGCAATTAAATTATACTGCTATAATTTTGTGAAGATCTAACATGGTATCACAGCAGTTCTAGAACCCATTGTCGGAAAAGCTTGGGATTGTAATTATGAGGCCTTCCCTCAATAATTTAGGAGAAAAAGTGACTTGGAAACTTCGCTCTAGGGAAGGAGTATCTTTTGTTGAAGGAGAAATTGAATTTCGAGAAGTTTCGTTTTTAACCTAATTTCGCAGCTGTCGTGGTTACTGTGGAAATTAGGGTTTCAAGTTTTATGCTTCTTAGTCCATTGATTTGGCTCAACCTCACCTTCTCTCAACTCGCCTTGATTGGTTGCATGTACCTATGAGGTTAGTTCACAAAATTCCAAACTTCTTTTTTGACCTAGCTTCTGCTAGGGTTACAGGTTCAGATTTCTAGGCAAGATGATTGGAATGAAGGTTGAAGATAGTCTTGATGGGGCTACCAACTTCATCTCTTGGAAGTCCAAAGTTCTCATCTTGGAAGAAAATGATATCTTGAAGTTTGTCAATTAGAATGTTTCGGAACCAACAGCTAAAGAAGACAAGTCTCATTGGAGGTAGAATGATGCTAGAACAAGAAGAATCTTGGTGGACTCAATCAAGGATCATTTGGTTCCCCAAATCTCACAAGAGAAGACAACTAGGAAGATGTTCAAAACCCTAAAGAGGCTATTTGAGCACAGCAGCATCAATGTGACTCACATTGAGGAACCAACTATCAAATATGAAGCTAAGTTGCCAGGAAACTTGGGTACGGGGACTGGGATGGGGACAAGGACGAGGACGCCACTTTTTGAAACATGGGACTTGGTTATGTCAGGGGTAATGTATATATATATAATAAAAAATTAAATCAATTTGTTTATCACTAGAATTCAATTTCAATAAGTAACAAGTACATTTAACATACACATTGCTTCAAAGTTCATAAATCATTGATATAAAGTGGGAACTACATGTGAACCTTAAGTATAAACACGACAACAGTTGATGGAGCTTTTGGTTTTTCAAAATTAGAAATATGCACATGCATAGAAACGTCTGCACAAAGGATCAACAATAAACACAAACCATGACATGAAAAATCAAAACCCCTCCAAGCTAGATAGTGCCATGTCATTAACTTAAAAGCACACACCTTTTAAGTCTAAGACAACCTAAGCTTGCCTTGCCTCTCCTCTGCATGTATCCTCTCCTTTGCGCAACAAGCTCTCCTCTCGCGGGCTCCAATAAAAGTCAAGAATCAACTCTGCATTGGGAGAAGTGGGTAGGCCCGCAGGGTCTTAAGAGGGTAGGGGGACCCACACCTGCCTCGTCCCTCTTCGTAAAAGTAATTTTTTTTATAAAAAAATTATATTTTTTTAATTTTCACATACTGGAGTTTCCTTGAAGTCCCCAAAATGAACAAAGTTTCATGTTTTTGGGCCAAAGGTACCCGATACTTGGGGACTTCGGCAGAGACTTTAGGGGACGTCTATGAAGTACTCGGCCTGGTTTCTGGGACTTGGGGACGGTACCCGAGATGGCGACACGAACCCAACCCCTCGTGACGGGTACCCCTACAACATTAATATAAAGATGTCCAAGTCGGAACTAATTGCCTCATACTTCATGAGGATCACAGAACTAAAGGACAAGCTAAGGTCATGTGGAGAACCCATTGATGATAAGGAGCTTGTCATGACCACACTAAATGGTCTTCCATCATCTTGGGAATCTTTCATCCAAACCATAAGTGGTCGAACCATATTTCCCAAATTCGACAGGTAATGGGCAGATTGTACCCAGGAAGAGACGAGGATTGCAAGAAGACAGAGACTCCATGGCACTCAACCTGAGGAGAATCAAGCATTCATGGCCCATGCCAAGAAAGGCAAGGGAAAGGGAAGAAAGTTTCACAATCACAAGCTCCAAGGTTGGAGATCAAGCCCTTCTCCAGATCAAAAAGATAAAGGAGAAGGATCTATCACATATACAATGCTTTAGGTGCAAGAACTATGGTCATTATGCCAACAGTTGTCCAAGATCAAACAAAAGGAAACATGAAGCCTCAACTGCTGATGTAGAAGAAGACCATCATCATAAGAAGAAAAGGAATGAAGATCACACAAAATTATTCTTCATATCAACTTTATCAGGTACCGCTCCCACCACTAGTGACACTTGGCTCATAGATAGTGGTGCTTCTTGTTGAATTTTAGCATTAGCATATAACTTAAAAAATTTGCAGATAAACTTAAACAAATCAGCAGTGCAGTAAAAACACATTCATCACATCAACACAATGGCCACAAGATTTTTCATTGGGGAAACCTTCAAATGACAAAAACCCCAAAAGCATTAGTAGCTCATCTCGTAAATGAGATGACTTAGGAAATTCTTCAAAAAGTTACTTAAATCAAGATCTAGATTTTACCCACAGTAATAGTAAAATTTATCAGTAAAAACTCAGACTGATAATTTCAAACCACAATTTCTAGATTCACAAAAATTACCCAATTAGGGCTTTTTTCAGGAAAAACAGAGATTTCTCTCTCCAGCCCGAAAAACACAGGCTGCCAGCGAAAGTATCAGACTGTTGACTGCCCAGACAATACCTTTTGGCTGCTGCCCGAAAATCTTAGATTGCCTGAACTGTACCTGAGCTTCCCGATCCGTACTTCACTGTTGCCCGTGATCCTTTACTTGCTCAGCTGCTGCCTGTGGTTTGCCTGGTCTGCCCGACTGCCTGATATGCAGCCCTGCCCGTGGCCACAACAACCTTGTTAGGGTCTTCCCTAGGCTACCCGAGGGTTAGCCGTGGGGCTAAACCCTCACAGGTATGCTTGCTAGAGGTTGCCCGAGTGTGCCTATAGGACCTTCAGCCCTCATGGTTGGGCTTGTGATGAGTTGCCCGAAGGTGTACGGAAGGGCAGTGCTCTGCCCAAAAAGAAAATCACAGCCCGGAGAGAGAGAAGACAAACAACCCATGAGGAGAGAGAGAGAGATATGGCTGCCCGGAAAAATTGAGAAGAGTTGCCCAAAAATTATGAGAGGAAAAGTGTTGATAAAAATCCTAGCTGAGGCAAAATCTTCTTCAGTAAAATTAGCAGCTTCACCCGTTAGAGCAAACTTGTGTGTAACGATGAGAAGACTTGATCTTCTTATATAGCCTTCATTCACGTGTTAAGTGGACCAAAATTAGGAAAGATAAAAATAATAATATTTTAATCTTTTCCTAATTTCACTTTTACCTTCTTACCAAAAGGTCTTTTTATTTATCTTCAACTTTTACCAAAAGTCCTTATTTATTTTTAACTTTTGACTTCGGCCTTTTTCCAAGCGCCCCTGTGGTCATTCCCTGTGGTCCTTTTTTATTCCAAAAGTACATCATCATAAACCAAGAGAGTTACTAATGCTTTCATTTCACACTCTGTGTGACACCTAGATCTGGTACTAGGGTAACTTAATCAAGGGTAGCTAATCCTTGGAGAAGTGCACCAAGCCCATAGATCAAGGGTCAGAGTGTCACACATGCCTAGACCTAGTCTAGGGTTTACAGTCCCTTCTTGGTAAGAGACCTCAGTGTTTCTTGAGTTATGTAGTATTGATGAGTCACATCATTGACTCACAACCTACCACCTATGAAGAAGCATCCAAACACCAAGTTTGGAAGGATTCCATGATGGAAGAATACAAATCCATCATGAAGAATGATGTATGGGAGGTTGTATCGAGACCTGGGGGGAAGTCAGTAGTGACTTCCAAGTGTCTTTACAAATTTAAACATGGAGAGGATGGCAGTGTGGAAAAACACAAGGCTAGATTTGTTGCTTGAGTATTCTCTCAGAAAGAGGGAGTTGATTACGATGAGACATTTGTTCCTGTGGCTTGACTTCCATCCAGATGATTATTGTTATTGCTTCAGCTATGTGATGGAAGCTGCATCAAATTGATGTCAAAACCGCTTTCCTCAATGATGTTATCGAGGAGGAAGTATACATTGAATAACCAGAAGGGTTTGTTGTCCATGGGAAGGACTCTCACGTATGTAGGCTGAGAAAGGCTCTATATGGACTCAAGTAAGCACCCCATGCTTGGTATGGACAGATAGACGGATACTTGGTGAGCTTGGGATTCACCAAGAGTGGTGCAGACCCCAATCTTTACTACAAGATTGTCGATGATGAGCCACTGATTTTAGTCCTTTATGTTAATGACTTGTTTCTCACAGGTAATGCGAAACTGATTGTGTGGTGTAAGAAGAAGCTTGCCTCTGAGTTTGAAATGAAGGATCTTAGATTGATGCATTATTTCTTTGGGACTAGAAGTATGGCAGAGGCAGAAGGAGATTTTTCTAAGTCATTGAAAATACACTGTTGATATTCTAAAGAGATTCAGAATGTTGGACTGCAAGTCCATGGCAACATCGATGGATGCAAATCTGAAGAAGCTCAGGAACTCTGTTTCATATTCATATCTGTTTGATCCCACTATGTATTGCCAGTTGATTGGATCTTTGATGTATTCGATGAACACCGGACTAGATATATGTTTTGCTGTGAATGCTCTCAAGCCAATTCGTGGGTGAGCCGAGACAGATTCACTGGGTTACTGCGAAACATGTGCTCAGATATTTTCGTGGGACTGTGGGATATGGCCTGAGATATGCTTCATAATGTGACTTGATATTGCAGGGATTTTCAGATTTAGATTGGGTCAGACGCGCTAGAGATAGGAAGAGTACTTCCGGATGTTGCTTCAGCTTGGGTTATCCAGTGATTTCTTGGTGCAGTAGGAAGCAGACCTCAGTAGCACTTAGTATTGCAGAGGCTGAGTATATGGCTGCTTTGAAAAAATCCTTGTGGGATTGTTCTGCCAAATTCCAGAGACAACTGTGATAACCAGAGCTGTGTGCAGATGTCAGTAAATCTTGTATTCCACGACAAGTTGAAGCATATAGAGGTTCGATATCACTACATCCGTGATCTGGTGTAGAAAGGTGTGATCGAGTTACAATATGTTTCGACAGATCACTACACTGCATATGTTCTTACCAAGCCTCTTCCCAAGATGAAGTTTGAATATTTTTGTGGAAGACTTGGAGTGGAAGAGAATGTGACCCTTCTTGAGAGGGAAAGATGATATAGATACAAACATCTACCTGGATCTCGCACAGGTACCTCTACTCGTCCAGGTTCTCAGCCAGGTATGGGAGGATCCCATCGGCAGTAGAGACATACAGGTAGTAGATGGTGGTGTGAATCTTGTTTAGGTTATCAGCTAGGTATGGGAGGATCCCATCGACAATAGAGACAGACAAATAGTAGATGAGATGTTGATTGTTGTATCCACCGATGGATTGAATGGAGCAGATGTATGATGACACCTCTCGACGAACTGAGATCGTGTTGACAACCTTCAATATGTATATAGACCAGTGTTGCAAACATCAACCCGACGAAAAAATTGGGTGGGTCCAGGAAACATCGTTTCGAGATATCTTGGCAACACATCGGCAATAAATCGGCAATAAATCAACAAACTTAAAAAATACAAAAATATTCAATTTCATCTTTATTAAAAATCGGGAAAATATCGGCAATATCTCGGGATAAGATCACCTCGAAAAAATCGGCAATATCTCGGGAAAAATCGCCCTGTTTTTTTCGGCAATATCTCGAGATAAGATCACCTCGAAAAAATCGGCAATATCTCAGGAAAAATCGCCCCGATTTTTCGCGATTTCTCGTACATCGACAATTTCTCTGCCGATGTTGGTAACACTGATAGAGATGATAGAGACAGATGAGATGTACATCTAGATGATCAAGACAGATGTGATGTACATATGAGATCCAGATGATCGTGATGCTGATGATGACGGTGTTCGAAGAATACCTTCCTTGTTGAGAGGGAGTGTTGGAATTTGTGCAACTTCAAAAGTTATTCTTATTGTAATGTTATTGTACGCCCTACAAGAGATTATATTGATGTAATTAAACATGTAAACCCTCAAAAGAATCAATGTAAACCTTGGGGAAGAATTACACAAGAAAAATAATTAAATAAATTTTATTTTGTCTTTCCCCAAGACAAGTCGACCTAGTCAGTTAGACAAGTCGACCCAATTAGGGAAAAAGTCTGTTTTGCAAGTTTATAAACAGAGAGGTATTGCGCTTCATTTGGATACACACTCAACACAAGTAAATCGCCTAGTTAAGGGGAAGTTGGCTACAACAATAAAGTGAAGTGTTTTCTGGGGTTTTTTCTTGGAGATATGTTTTCTCTCTCATTGTTGTACTTTGTTCTTGGAATTGATCATCTCTATACGAAGGTTGCTGGGTTTTCTCCCTATTGGGTTTCCCATGATAAATTCTTGTGTTCGTTGTTTCTGTGCTTTGTCTTTCTTTTAGTGATCCTATTGTTTATTTGCAATTAAATTATACTGCCTTAATTGGGTGAACATCTAAGAGTCAAGCCCTAGATATTGTGACATTACATTTCTATTATTATATTATTATTGTCTTTATTGTTTGACTAGGACCTTAATTGTAATTGTATGTTTGATTAGGACTTTAATTGTAACCTTTGTCTCCTATATATACCAAGGAGACCTAGTTTAGAGATCATCTCATTTTGTCTTGTGCATTTGATATATTGTAAAAGGAGGCTTCCCCCTTGAAGAGGTTTCTTATTCATCTCTTTATTTCATTCTCAAGGTGCTGGGTTACCCTTTCTTTCTATTTTTATGCTAGTTTGAGAATTTGGTGCATAACAATCTCTTAGGTGAGAAAGTTCATCATTCTTTGACTTTTGGACTTTATTTCTAAGGTCTTGGTTCTTTGGTTTCTCATCGTTTAGCTTTTTGATTTGTTCAAACAACCTTTGATTAAGACCTCTCTTTGCCCTTTTTTGATAATTTCTTCTCAAGGTCTTGATTTTCTTGTTGTAATTTTTGATTGAACTAATTTTCATCTTTTAATTCCCTTGTTTTTTGTGATCAACTCCTTGTTACAATTTTCCAGGCGAGAATTATCTTCCTCTACTAAGCCCTTAAAAAATTTCCCCTTATCCTTGTCATATTGTAATTTTTTATTGAACTCTTGATAATATTCTAGTTCACATTGTAAGTATTCCATGCGTTATATAGATATATTCGTTAGATGACTATTTTATATATAGAAATCAAGGAATCACATGTACGTAATAATTGTAGCAACTTGTTTTAAATTGGCAGGTCGATGTCAAATTTTGGTAGAGCAAACAGTGAAGAGGGGTTTCGTTTGCTTGGCAGCCCAGTATCAAAACCCGCTGCTCATTTTGTCTTGTGCATTCGATATATTGTAAAAGGAGGCTTCCCCCTTGCAGAGGTTTCTTATTCATCTCTTTATTTCATTCTCAAGGTGCTGGGTTACCCTTTCTTTCTATTTTTATGCTAGTTTGAGAATTTGGTGCATAACAATTTCTTAGGTTAGAAAGTTCATCATTCTCTGACTTTTGGACTTTATTTCTAAGGTCTTGGTTCTTTGGTTTCTCATCGTTTAACTTTTTGATTTGTTCAAGCAACCTTTGATTAAGACCTCTCTTTGCCCTTTTTTGATAATTTCTTCTCAAGGTCTTGATTTTCTTGTTGTAATTTTTGATTGAACTAATTTTCATCTTTTAATTCCCTTGTTTTTTGTGATCAACTCCTTGTTACAATTTTTCAGGCGAGAATTATCTTCCTCTACTAAGCCCTTAAAAAATTTCCCCTTATCCTTATCATATTGTAATTTTTTATTGAACTCTTGATAATATTCTAGTTCACATTGTAAGTATTCCATGCGTTATATAGATATATTCGTCAGATGACTATTTTATATATAGAAATCAAGGAATCACATGTACGTAATAATTGTAGCAACTTGTTTTAAATTGGCAGGTTGATGTCAAATTTCGGTAGAGCAAACGGTCAAGAGGGGTTTCGTTTGCTTGGTAGCCCAATATCAAAACCCGCTGCTCCTGGAAGGTGACATTTAAATCCAACCATGCTAAGGGTTGGTGCGGCCAGGTCGGGTGCGATCCCTGAGTGATTTTGACGGCTTAGATGCCCCTGGATTGTGGTTTCTCAGAGCAAAGGTTCGTCCAACAAGTCACAGGGCACTTAACCAACAAAAAAAAATTGGCAAGTCGATTACACAACGATCGCTTCTCTTTCAAACTCTTCACACGGTGACTTATAAAAAAATTGGCAGCTTCAGGGTCACACGATGGCTTGGCTCTTACTCGATATCACCAACAACTTGGACAGGTAGCAACACATTTTTTCTAGTGATTCCTCTCATCGATATTACCTCTGACCTTGACCTTGACTGCTCAATTCCTCACAACGGCTTATGTTGTATCACTATAGTGGCTTGCGCTTTTGACGGAGGCTAGTGGTGGCTCCTTTATGAACCTAATAGATTTCGATTTTTTGCACTTATTAATATGCAAGATTTGACATAGACTTTGATTGGATTTACCATTCAATATACCTTTTCCAATTCTCTATTGTTAGAGTATGTGCACATTTACCTAGTACATCTTTAATCCCAAGTTCTATAGTCCATATATGAGGTTGCACTTAATCTCACTTGGTCCAAGATATTCTCCCTTGGATGAGAATATTCTTCTACTAGACAAGGGTGCAACTCTTCTTGAGTCATGCTTTAGTTGCACGTCAGTTATATTGGTGGAGTCCAATCTTGCATGCCCACCTTGGAATAATCACCAGGGGCACCTACCTATCTTTGAATCATCACCAAGAGGGCGAATTCTATGTGCATGAAACTAGAAGGGTGCATCCACTTGTGCATGTCTTGTTAAGTGATGACTACATGGCTAGTTAACTGAAGCTAGGTGGCAGATTACTATTGTTTGTGTTAGTGCATGCTCGAGTAAGCTCTAGAAGCTCAACTAAGGCGCATTAGTTTACTATTTTGAGTATATCTCTTGTAATTTTATCATTAATTCGTGTGGAATAGAATCCATTCAATTCTACCTTCGTTCTCTTTGGTCTCAAGCTTGTAGTTGTTGATTGTTTTCCTCTTTGCAACTAGATTATTTGTTAGGGTTATTCAACAATTTCATATGGTATTAGAGCACACGAGCTTGTAACAAGAAGCACGTATTTTCTTTTGCAGGTTAATAAGGGATGAAAGTGCACATAGAGAATGGATCGACCTCCAGACAATTTCTTTGAATGGAAGTCTAAAGTTCTGCTTCTTCTTAGAAGCAAAGGACTTTATTGTATGACAATGGGAACCGAAATTATGCCAAATTTCGGTGAGGAAAATGATAGATGATTGAATTGGATGGATGAAGCTGTTGGATTACGATATTTTTTTGATTTCTCCCAACCTCTAATATGAAATATCACATCAATATTGAAGATTCTACCAATGAAGTCTAGACCAGGATGGAAAGTCTCATTGGCGATCAAGATGAGATGAGAGGACATCAGATGGAGAATGAACAGAAATTGAGTACAAGAAATATCCAAGACGTCTTCAAAGAATACGATTCATGCGCTCCCATCTCAATGGGGGATAATGCACTAGTTCAAATCAGCCATTTAGATAAGGAATAACTTGCTACAGATCCAATTTTCATTGATGAAGATCTCGCCAATGTTTCTTTAGTTACCTTAGGTAACATTTCAGATTTGCATGTAGAAGTTGATACCATGGATGAATAGGTTGTTCTATATCCAACAACCATAACACCTTGGAGACAACAAACTATTCATGCAATAGGTGATTTACTTGGCTATCCAATAGACATAGGGTGGGTCCACTCACATTCTCAAAGTGCTTTTCATGCACTCCCTGCTATAGAGTCATTGATGCCCATCCATGGCTACATGGTCAGTACAAGAGATCCATAATCGTTTTCAGAAGATGCAAGGAATCCACATTGGTATACTACCATAAAGGAGGATTGCAAAAGTCTCTTTTGCACATCCATGAGGTTTTCCCTCTTTCCTCATTTTCTAGAGGATTTTTTATTGTACTTGGGTACCTAACATTGCTCATTGCTTGGATCCATTCATTGTTGACACCCTAGTTGTGCTTTAGCGGGGGGGATGTTAGAATATGTGCACATTTACCTAGTACATATTTTAACCTAAGTTCTATAGTGCTTGTATGAGTGTGTACTTGATCTCACTTGGTCCAAGATATTCTCCCTTGGATGAGAATATTCTTGAGTCATGCTTTAGTTTCACATCAATTACACTAGCGAAGTCTAGTCTTGTATGCCTACCTTGCAATCATCCCCAGTAGCACATACCTACATTGGAATCATGACCAAGAGGGTGAATTTCATGTGCATGAAGCTAGGAGGGCACATTACTTGTGCATATCTAGCTAACTGATGATTACTTGACCAGTCAACTGAGACTAGGTGGCAGATTACTAATGTTTTATGTTAGTGCATGTCAAAGTAATCTCTAAAAGTCAACTATGGCGCATTAGCTTATTAGAGTATATCTCTTGTAAATAAACTCATTCATTCATTGTGGAATATAATCCTTTCATTTTCTCTTCATTCTTTTGGTTCTCTCTTGCAACTGTTGTTTCTTCTTTGCAACTAGATTCTGTGTATAGCTTATTCAACAATTTCACATTCTCCAAGATGATATGGGTCCTCAAAGAAAATGACTCTTCTCCTTACGTTGGCAGTGTTCATTATCCACAACAGTCTGCCCTTTCCAATATGTGTGCAGTCCCTTATTGTGTTCTTTGTTTATAGCACACAGCAGTCCCTGGCGCCTTCACCTGCTTTGTGAGATTCTTCTCTTCAACTGTAGGATGTACATATATGTATGGACATGAATACACATAAAAATGAAAAAATGGATTCATACATTAGATGATGCAATGCCAAATTACATAGTTAGAGAATGGAGTATGTTATATAATTCTTAAATACATAACTATCATAGTTTTAAAAATCGGTAAAACCGGTTTCAGTTTTGGTCGATTTACCAATTTGATGGCCAAGCGAGTGAAATCGGTCTGTAGATCGGTTCGGTACCAAACCGGTCGGATCGACCGATCTATGTAAAAAATCGGTTGATTTTTCTGGGGACTCGCAGATGTATAAAAGCACAGTAATTTTGATTTTTTGTTGTCTTTTCTCCTAACTTAGGCTTTAGCTCTTTAAGTGGCTATCTAAGTAACCCTTGAAGGAAACAATTGGGTTATCATTCTACCCTAAGCGGCTCTTCTACTCTGCTAATTGGTGATGACATTAATTGTACTGTCGTTGCACTGGAAAATCAGAGGTGAAAGGACCAAATCGACCTTGCAATGAAACTCTCATACGCTAAATGAAAGGAATTTCTTCAAACTAAAAACAATTGAATTTTGTTAGCAATTTATTCTACATGTTTCATAATTGTTTTGAGGGTTTGATCAAAGTTTTGTCCCACTATTTTCTTCTCATGTGGATGATTGTCACTCTAGCCTATTTGGCCTCTCTTGGTATGCCACAGATAAGATTGATAGACTCAAATCATTAACAGAATACATATTGACTCTTATCTGGTATATACACAAGCAAAATTTGGATATTTTGTCCTCAATGCTTTGGAATCATGGATCAGAATCTTAAAAATGTTGTTTCTCTTTAAAATTTAAATATTATATATATTTTGAGTAAACTGAGTCATTAAATTCAAATCGACTGATTCATGACCTATATATTACTGATTCGGATTCCAATTCCTAGTTGACCCTTGACCGATTCCGATTTTTAAAACTATGATAACTATTAACCACTACATTAAGAGCTACATTAAATGGCTCATTGTTAGATCACTTTAGTAGTAAGCATTTATCACTTTAGTATGTTATATAATTTTTAAATACATAACTATTAACCACTAGATACATTAACTGCCCCATTGATAGATCACTTTGGTAGTAAACATTTATTATTCGTCCAAGTTCAAATACATCTAAGTTTTAAATATGACAGTCATCTGCAATAGAGGCAATGCCTTTCCAAATTGCAGGTCCTTTACACGAGGATTATTAGGGATGTGCTACCACTGGGTGGTAGTTTAAGTTTGGCTTAGTGCTGGAAAACAAAAGCATCGAGATGTATTGCTGAGTTTATAAAGTTTAGAGCATTACACTAGTAGAATATATTTTTTGGATTGTAAATCGATTGTTGTGCAGAAGTCTATGCTCTTTCCATGCTATATTTTTTGGAAAATTATGCAAATGTGTGATAATTATCGTCTGTATTGTGTAGAATAACTCTAGGGCATACAATGATAAATTAAAGTGTAGTTTTGATCAAGTTCTAGATTGCGTGAGGGAGAGCAGATGACAAGTGACATTTTAATAAAATATTAAGTAAATATAAATTTTACAATGTCAACCCTAACCCAAAATGTAAAAGGGAAGTTGCCATATGGGTTTTAATAAAATAATAAAATATTAAGAAAATAAAATTTTACAATGTCGACCCTATCCTAAACTTCAAAAGCAAAGATATATATTCCAATTAATTAAAACTAACAAAATTAATGAAACTTGGATACTTATTACTGTGCAATGTGGGAATTGGGGCCATCATTAAACCATGATGAGCACATACTAGAGAAATACATATTAAACCAGTATAGATCCATCTTAACTCCAGATCTACCAAGCTCCGAAGGGATCGAATCCATTGAAGTGCAAACACAAGCAAAAGTTTGCACCTCAAGTGAATTGATCCCTCTCAGCGCTTGGTAGATTTGGAGTTAAAATGAATCTATACTGGTGGATATTAACAGTTACACCAGTTTGCATACAAAAACCATATTTATTTCTCAGAAAATTATGCAAATGTGTTTGGTTTGTAGTTTGCAATTGTGTAGAATGGCTCTAGTGCATACTATGCTAAAATAAAGTACAACACTGGTCAATCTCTTGATGGATATCAGCAATTAATCTAGTATGCATATGAAGGCTTGGTGATGTTGCATCTATAATATTGAGCATGAGGGGCAAAAGTAAATTGGTGACCAAACTCAGCACGGCCTCTGTGCTTTAAGCTATAACTTGCTTTGGTTAACAATTAGTTTACTTGTTGGCATGCAGATTGATCACTATCTTCAAGTTGTTAAGACAGAGGTGGTGTCAAGTAAAATGAGCAGAGGTGAAAGATTACTTGAGCAGTATGATTACACTGCACATAGTAGTATGATGCAAACCACAGCTGTTCCTGTTGCAAAATTCCATTTTGAACTCTCTCCCATGCAGGTTGGTAATGTGTGTCACACAAACAGATTTTATAAAATAATAGAAGCCAGTTAATAATGCAGTGTGGAAATTTTCTAGAGTTCTCATTGCATGTTTCTGAAATACATAAGTCCTGTCCTTTTCAAACTACAGAACGTTATGTCTTCTGTTTTTCTCTTTTTGCTTCTTTTCCGTAACTTGATCTTAATTTTACTTATTCTTATATGTCAGTAAGGATCTAAATGAATGCCTTTCTATGGTTATTATTGTCTTTAGCACGGTTTTATAATTTGTTGCTGTTCATGATCAGGTCTTGGTGACAGAAAATTCCAAGTCATTTTCACACTTTATTACCAATGTTTGTGCAATCATTGGTGGTGTTTTCACGGTAATATTTTCAATATTCTGTTTTTTTAAGTATTGTTCCTTTGTTTTGATTCTTTTTGGTGGCTATAATATTTTTTTTGGTATAGGAAAATCAGAAATATCCTTTTATTTTGAGTCCAAGTCTTTCAATACTACAGTTTCGATGGGATAGAAATGTTCATCCTGGGCTCCCAGGTGTTAGTAAAATCAAAGCATTCGATCTCAATTGTTGATTTGGTAGTTGTGGTCTATTGGAGCATGCTCGTATGTTTTACAGTTGCTTTTGGTGAAAAAGGTACTTGGGTCTCCGGATTTTTCTAATATCAGCTTGCTGTCATTGTGTTTCTCCCAGGTTGCAGGTATTGTTGATTCTATGTTCCATAATGCAATGCAAATGGTTAAAAAAATGGAGCTCGGTAAACAAATTTAGTTTACATAATAGATATTAGCACGAACACCATCTTGTTCTTTGGTTTCTCATGGAAACCTGTTGACCATTAGTTGAGCAGACACGGAGTAGTTTACAAATATCCTTTATTCATTGTATCGATAGTGTAAGTCGGATGCTGTGTTTGCTTTTAGAAATTAATTTGCTATAAAGATTTCGAATAGATGAGTATTCCATGTGGCAAAATTCCCCAGTTTTTGGGTCCTACATTTAGCTTGTTGGAAATTCTTGTGGAATTCCACATATATAGCATCATGTACAAGCAGGAAAGCCCTCTTTGCGGTCAGAAATTTTGTAAAATTGCTTCACCACAAGTATGGAAGCAGATATTTTGGCACAAGTTGGATTGCAACTTACCATTCTTGGCTGATAACATTGTTTCAACTTCAAGAGATGATATATCTTTTGCGAGGCAATGGCAGCTAAAACTGTTTCACATTTGGAGTGCTTTATTTGAATTCACTTCCTGTTACCACTAATCAGCAGAGGTAATTTAGAAGATTTAGAGGTTCTTATTCCGGAATATAATCCTCATATTGCATTAAAATATGCGTTTCTTCTTAAAATGTTTTAAAGGTTGACCCTTGAGCTTCTAGAACTGATAGTAGGGACTTTCTTTGAACCTTTAGTGTTTGGTGCCCATGTTGTCTGCAAGTCAAGAAATGGTACATGCTTTCATGGTTAATTTTACAATCTCCTTACAGTGATTATGTTGGAATGTATGCCGATCTGTGAGCAAGTAGATTTGAGCATATTTCTTGGGTCCTCGTAAAATAATGCAAAATTAATCTAGATATGAACAGTTTATGTTGTACGGCTCGGCACTGTGAAAATGAATACAAGCTGTGGGTACGAGGTGCATAATGGGTGGCTTGGTGATTGTAATTCAAGTTAAATGGGTTCTACCGAGGAGATATACCAATGAATTTTGTGACTTGATTACTTTGTTCTGGATTTTACTTAAATGACATCTTTTGTTAACCAATTAGAGCCTCTTGTAATTCTTTATATTGATTCATTGCATTTTGCAAAGATATAAATATTTGTTAGAAGTTAAAGGTAAAACTTGGTAGATTGGTAACCTTGGCCAAGAAAAGAAGTTATAAATAGGGTTTCTAAGGCTAGAGATGGTACAACTTGAACTCCTCTATTAATAACTTCCAAATTTTACCTTGATTCTATTGTTGAGAATAGGGGAATTCTAAAGCTAGAAATGGTAAAACTTGATGGAGCATAGAGGAGTTCTAAAGTTGGAGGAGGAAGTTGCTTGTAATACCCAAGAATGCAATAGTTTGAAGTATGGATCAATAAGATGTGATCAAATTTGTTCTATTTATTATCAAATATATACAAAGAATCCTGTCACATGGACTCAGGCAGTGGATATAACCATGGCAAGTCTAACAAAAAGACCAATCTCTTTTCTATACTCAAATTAATTGAAAATACGGGATTCAACTATCCATTCAAATTGCTTGTGTTACCAACTCCTTGATATCATCAATGTATTGGTTCATTGGCATTAGCATTTAGAAACTTCCTTGACATCATGATGTTATTGGCTCACTGACATTGGCCAACATTGGCCTCGGATTAGAAACTTGCCAAGCTGAAAAGAGGATGACATGTTATCATGTGTGGGATTGATAACTACAATTTTGTCATGTTGCCTTTGAGCATTTTTCTAACTTCATTAAATTATTAAATTATATTTGTTTACCACCATTTTCTCGAGTGAGTGTTTTGCTCATAAACTTGCACATTATTTTTTTGTTTGTGAAACTTTTAAAAAATGCTTCTTGTTTCAATTTAATTGTTGTTTCTATATAGTTTGAGATCTTATGTCTAGTGTCTCTTTGGCATTCAAGAAGGGGGTACTTTATGTCAAAACTTAAAAGAATTCAATCTCCAATAACCCCTTCAAGGATGTGAAAGGTGTGGGGAAGGGATATTTCTTTGTCACAACATTTGGTTAGTGTAGTTGCACGAATAATGTAAGGCTTCCAACTTTCTTGCAATTCATTGCTAGGGGGATTGCCCATTCATTTGTATTGGATCTCATCATGTACCTTAGATCAACCTATGTGGTTTTTTCCATGCAGAACTTGAGTGGATCATGTTTCAATTCAAAAAAAGATTAGAGAAACACAATTGTATACTCTTTAAACTTTTATGCTTGATGATTCCTAGGTCTTCAAGTTTATTGGATGGATATTTATTATTTTGTCTACAAATTGTAAATCTTAAAGACAAGAAGGAAATGCCTAACATCTTTTATGTTACTTTCTTTTGTCGTCTTGGAATCATTTGTCTTCTAATCTCCCTTGTCATTTAATCTATATTCTATGTGATCTTGTTGATCTAAACCATTGTCTATGGCCAATTTAGCATCCTTTTTCCTACCTTCTACCGTGCTGCCAAATCTCTGCTTTCCTATCAGTGATTGTTTTATGGGTGCTCACATAGACAAGAGAGAATGCCTAAGAAGGGTGCTAAATTTATATGCTATCAATTTTTTTAACCCATATAAACATTGAGTCAAAGTGAGAGAGAAGCGTGAATCACCAATTATTTATAAATGGCCATGCAATAACTGAAGATAAAGATATTAATAACAAATGAAGAACACAAAGATGCTACACTAAATCCGAACACACAAGGAAGTAGATACCATAAAAAAAACTTGAGGGAAATATTGTACGCTATGTTGATAAGAGATTTTGAAAAGTTCGAAGTTCAAAACTCCTAATAGTGAAACTATTTGTCAAACATTAATGGGAAAATGTTTGAGAAAATTATGAGAAAATGGTGTATATATAATGTTATGTCAACATTAATGAGAAGAGAAATAATGTGAAGATGAGCACAATTTGGTTGGTGTATGCATGCTGATATGCATTAATGGAACAAAGATAATATACAAGAGCACACCATAGTTGGTGTATACATGTAGATATGCACTAATGGAATAGCGAACAAAAAAAAGAAAAAAGTGGTTGGTGTATGTTAATAGCATTAATGAAGCAAAGCCAAAAGATTGGTTTCTTCAACATTAATGGGTGAAGAGAAGAAAAGCACAACCACCTTAAATGTTGATGGTGTATGTTCATAGGTATCAATGGACCACAGAGTGAAGAGTGAACATCAGGATGACATTACCAGAACAATGAGTGAAGAGAATAATAATGCAACTATGTTAATGTAATGAAGAGTAAAGGCATGTAGAGCATAACTACCTGGGCAACAACAACGCTATTGGAAAGAAAACCAAAGAGAATAGCACACACTCCAATAGGCATTAATATAAAAAAGAGCCAATAGAACAGGAACATTGTTAGTGTATTTTGACAAGGATTAATGGAATGAAGAGCAAAATGTGGTTATGTTATTTGAGAGTAAACATAGGAAGATAACAACCACATTAAATGTTGATCGTAAGTGATGAGAAGAAGAGCATAATCACATTAAGTATAGTTGGTGTACATTGATGAGCATTATTGGAATGAAGAGCAAGGAAATAAGAGCACATCACGAGGATGGTGTGAGTGTTGATAAACATTAATGGAACAAAGATCAAGGAGAAGAGCACAACACATGGTTGGTATTCATTGATAGGCATTGATAGAATGAAAAGAAAAGAGAAGAAGAATGTGGTTCGAGATGGGTTATTTAATCTTTCTTTTTATCAAGTAATTAAAAAAACATATATTTGATTACCAACGTAAGGTTTGGTGAGCTTGCAATGTGTTGTGCATTGTTTCTATAGGCAACATATCTTATACACCAAATATCTAAAAATGATTTTAACTATGGAATATCAACTAGATTTCACACAAAACTAAAAGGATGATTACTGAATTTAAAAGTTTGAATTAGAACGTTGACATTAAATAATGCACACAACTGAAAAGAAAGGTTTTGAAATTATAATCAAATACACAATTGAAAGAAAATAAAATGAAATGCATTTGTTCTACTCCTAGTCTATTTGGGTCATGGATCTCTCCTTCCTAGTTGCATATGAATATTTTAATAATTCCTAAATTACTTTATGTTTAAATATTAAAAACATGGAAATGAAAAGAATATATACTAAGACAAGAAAATAAAAAGAGACTATCAACACAAGAAGGAAATGAGATAATGTTATTACTCGTAATTGGTCTTCACTACAATCTTCTTTATAATCTACTCTTTCTTCCTCATTTCTTGTCCTTGTTTCTTGTCTCTCGTCTTATGCACAACACAATAACATTTATTTTAAATAAAGATACATAAAATGGACTCCACAACTAATTGGATTGAAAAGTATAACCTAACTATATTGTTGAAATAATCCCCAACTAAATGGAATTACATAATCAAAATAATCATATGAATGGATTTCAATTTTGAATCAAATTAGTTGGTTGCGCTAAGAGGTGCTTTGTACAACTCAAATGGGCGAGATGTGTCTTGTTTGTAACAGTGACATAGCATATGTCGGCTCAATAAAAATTAAAATAATAAAAAGTATATTAAAAAAAAAACTATAACATGTTGGCTTATAATTAAAAAAATAGAAAATAGAAAATATTATATTCATTGCACCGAGATGTGCATTCCAAATCCCAGTAGGGGGGATGTGTAACTCCTTTCATAAGCTTATAATCAACTCAAATAAAAATAAAAAATAAAAGAAAATAATTTGAATATACCAAAAAGTTCGTTGGCTTGATAAAAATAAAATAAATATCAAAACTAAACTAAAAAATAGTCAATTATAAATTCATAAATGAAGCTTGTTAATCAACTTAAATAAAAATAAAAAATAAAAGAAAATAATTTGAATATACCAAAAAGTTTGTCGGCTTGATAAAAATAAAATAAATATCAAAACAAAATTAAAAAATAGTCAATTATAAATTCATAAATGAAGCTTGTTGAGGTTCGCATTTTCTCAACACCCTTAAGCTTTCATTTTAAGCTAACTAAATCACATAAAGTTTTTCTTATAAAAAATTGCGTAAAGGTTCACATTTTCTCAACACTCTTAAGCTTTCATTTTAAGCTAACCAAATCACATAAAGTTTTTCTTGAAAAAAATTGTGTAAATTTTTTTTTTTCCTGATAAAGAAATCTCAGTGCATTCATTTATGTTCTTATTAATTATTTAACAAAATGAAATTTGCATCAACCACACTATTTGTTTTAACTTTATTTTAAAACATAAAAGACTTATAATGCTAAGTTTAAAAAATTAAATTAAATCAAGTTTTTAAATCTAATATTCTTCATTAAGTTTAATATTCACTTCGTTGAGTGGAAAGAAGCATTCTACAACAAGTAGGGGGATGTTTAACTTCTTCCGTGCTTATAATCCCCTCAAATAAAAAAAAAATAAAAGAGAATAATTTGAATATACCAAAAAATTGGTCAGCTTGATAAAAATATCAAACATAATAAAAAAATAGAGTCAATTATAAATTCATATATGAAGCTTCTGGAGGTTCACATTACTTCAACATGCTTAAGCTTTCATTTTGAACTAACTAAATCACATAATAAACTCACCATATTAAACAAAATTACTATGATCTTTTTCTTGATCATTAATGTGATAATTTCATAACCCAAATTAAAAATGAAATATTAACCCAAACCAAATCTTTATTATTATAATTACAATCTATTCATTTATGTTCTTATTAATTATTTAACAAAATGAAATTTGCATTAACCACAATATTCGTTTTAACTTTCTTTTAAAATAGAAAAGGCTTGTAGTGTTAACTTTTAAAAATTAATATTAAATCAAGTTTTTAAATCTAGTATTCTTCATTAAGTTTAATATTCACTTTATATGGTTTCATTGGGGGATGCGTAACTCCTTCCTGGCTTATAATAGGCTTAAATAAAAATAAAAAATAAAAGAAAATAATTTGAATATACCAAAAAATTGGTCTGCTTGATAAAAATAAAATAAATATCAAAACATAGTTAAAATAAAGACAATTATAAATTCATATATAAAGCCTGTTGAGGTTCAAATTTCTTCAACACACTTAACCTTTCATTTTAAAATTAACTAAATCACGTAGATTTTTCTTAGAAAAAATTGCATAAACTTTCTTTCTGGTATTAAACACAATTACTATTATCTTTTTCTTCATGGTTAATGTCATAATTTCAATTAAACCAAATTAAAAATGAAATATTAACCCCAAGGAAATCTGTATTATTACAATGACAATCTATTCATTGATGTTCTTAATTATTTGGCAAAAATAAATTTGCATCAACCACAATCTTTGTTTTAATTTCTTTTGAAACATAAAACTTTTAGTGTTAAGTTTAAAAAATTAATATTAAGTCAAGTTTTTAAATCTAATATTCCTCTTTAAATGTAATATTTGCTTCATATGGTTTCATATTATTAGTTTACCAAATATGATTTAGTAATAATAATAATATGGTTAGACAGAAACAAACTATGGTTTCATAATATTTGCTTTTAAGGAAGACAATATTTGTTTGTAAATATATTATTAATTCTATTTCTGCTATCGTTGAATTTAAATACTCAGTTATGTTTCATGCATAAATTTATTTGCTTTGGAAAACTTTAATGTTGTTTTAAGACAGCTGTTTTTTTCAATAAATCCAACGACTGTTTGTTTTTCACATAGTTGTTACCCCTTAGCATATCATCCATGGCAGTGTGCAATAATGTGTAGGGATACCATGTAGCATGATAATCCATGGCAACCTGCCTTTTAACTACACATATTATGTTAAAGACTTGATTTTAACGACAAAATGGGTGAATAATGGATTTGATAGAGGGGAAATGATTTACACCTTTAGAGATTTGATCCCTCTCGACGGTTGGTAGAACCACCTTTAAGATGGATCTATGTTGATAACTAATCTCAATTGATATTATTTGTAATCTAATTATTATTAATTGTCATCCCAAATAAAATTATTTCCTATCTAACCAAAATATTGTGGAAAATATTCCAAACAAATATCATTATTACAATTCTCTTTTCATCACATTAAAAGAATTATTTCTCAAGTTGTTCAATATTCACGACTCAAACCATAATAATGATAACAACTCACAAATGATGTGAGCAAAGCATCTTCACATGCATTATGATAGTGTTAAAAATGTATCATATTTTGGAATCATCAATAGGTGTATGCTTGTAGACATCAATGGAATGAAGAGTGAAGAATGGTTATGTTGGCATTAATGGAATGAAGAGGGAGAAGAAAAAGAGCACAACCACATTAATTGTGGTTGGGTACATTGATCGGCATTAATGGAATGAAGAGTAATGTCACATTAATTGTGGTTACATCATGATTAATAGAATGAAGATTGAAGAATAAAAAATCACAATGACATTGACATCGTTATCGTTGGAGTACATTGACATATGTCAATGATTTTATTCAAAGTAAGAAAAACAAAGAAAAGTACATTACCACACCAAATATGATTATGTCAACATTAATGGAATGACGAGTGAAGAGAATAAAGGCAATGTGAAGAAGAGCACATTAAACATATATGGTGTACATTGATGGGAAAAATGGAATTAAGAGGAAAGAGATGAAAAATGGGGATGCTAATGTCAATTAGAGATTAATCCTCTTAATCCAAAATGGCTAGTTTTATGAGGAGTAGGTGGATCGCTTTTAATATGTATAGGCTTGTGATTCTATGCTTATATGTGTAATATTTTACATACAACATATATACAACATATATAATGTCTTCAAAAGGTGTTGAGATGTCGACATTAGTTCAAAACTATGCATATGATACTATATTCCCTTCAAAAGGCTATTGGTCAAATTATCTATTGAGAAATACAAGTTCATAGTTATTTCATTTGGTTATGCTTAGTCCTGTCAAAATAATTTGAAAACATTTTTTAAAGTTTCAATGCTTTATTCATTGGTGCAAGGCAATATGATTTGTGCTATCTTATGGAAAAGTAAAGCAAATCTAAAAACAAAGTTACTATACAACCAACACAATCTAACATGTACTTGTCTTAGGTTAAGAATCAAAATAAGTTAATGCATAGTTAAGTGAGCAAAACAATTGTTTTCCTAATAGTGTCTTTATCAACTACAAGGTCACACATTAATTGGGCCAAAATATAGCGAAAACATCTACCTCTAAATTAAAAACTACTCTTAATTTTTTTTTGAAAAAATAGTTAACAATGTCATGACATGTAACCAAACATCAAAATGTGCTCTTCCAAGCCCTCCAAATATCTCCAAACTTGTTATCTCAACTCTTATTAGTTATTTTATAAATAATTATACTATAGATTTTACATGCTCTTGTATTTCCATTGATTTCCATTGATTTCCATTGATTTCCATCTCTTTCATCTTCTTTGTGCCTTGTGATGGTTTTGACTCTCCTTTTCCCCCACTATGATTGATATTTAATAGTAGGAGGATTCCTTCTATCGAGGGCACACAAACATCTTCTCTTCTTTCATAGCTTGTAGAAAAGGGTTTTTATGCATTGTTTCTTTCTTTCTTTTTTGCTATATATATTTATAGAGACCAAGGAAACCTATGGGTTTTGAATGTGTGCCACAGTTAGTTGGTTACACCATAACCCTCTCCTTTCTTGCTTCTTTATATTTGTTTACTTTCGCCTCTAAATTTCAAGAGCATTGTTAGTTTAGGTTATACATTCATGGAATCAATTCAACCTTTTCTATCCTTGACCAATGCTTGCAAACCAAAAATAATTGGAAAGAAACCTTAATGCTTGTATGTTGTGTGCATTGGGTTTCAAGAAAATAAAAATGATTCTTTCATCATTGCAAATTCAATTCCCATATTAATTATCGAGTCAAAACATATTAACTTGATGATTAAAAGTAAAATAGAATTAACCTAGTTTAGCGTCTCTTTTACTTGCTTTATTTTCTTTTTTTCTTAGATTGGTTTGTTGCTATAAATTAATCTAAGAAAACTCAAATATCAATCCATAATAGCCAAATGACATTAAGAACATTAAAAAGATAATTTGTTAGTGATCCCTTTTGGCTTTACCTTTCTAGTTTTCTCATATTTGCTAAAAATCCAAGTGGTGGCCACCTAGATTGGTCATCCTAGCTAGGCTTGTCACGTTTGGTATAGATTTGTCTTACTTCCATGAGCATCATATGTTATTCTTTCCTACCCTTCTCCTAGAGCTGGCCTCCTTCGTTGGAACTTAGTCTTGATGCATATTCATCATGGGGTGGGTTCACTTATTATGTCCTTAGGAGGCCCAAGCAAATCTATAGGTTCAATTTAAATCTCAACGTTTTTAACCATGGGATTTGACTAAAGTACACATATATGTTAAATTTCTTCCCTGACATATTCAACCATGGGCTCTTCCACATCCATTCTAGCAATTATAATATTTCTTAAGGATATTATGAGAGTTATTAATCCTTCTTACAATGTTTTTTTTTCTATATTGTCATTGACTAAGAAACATAATCCCAAGAAAAAATAATCACTCAAATACCAATTGATCTTAATTACATCAAGGAAATCAATAATCCATCATTATCACTTTGAATTTTGAGATTGACACTTTATCTTTGCAATTTAGGCATAACTCAATATTTGCAATACTTTTGGTCTCTAATATCTACTTGCAAACAAATAACTCTTCAGAATAATAGTTAGATAAAAACATGAACATAGAGATATAATCAAGCATAAATGATACAATTTTTCGTGGTGAAAACCCTCATGGTATAAAAATTCCACAACACTCAAACTAATGTTTTCTCTTATTAATGCACGATATAAAGTACATCCCTCTACTATTTGGAATATAGTGGGGATACATCTGGCTACTATGTTTATGTATCTATGGATTGAGTCCGATTTCCTCCCAATGAACCTCTTCCAATTCAACCAACATTCTCCCTAATCACTACCTTTAAAGTTGTTTATTAATTCCAAATAGATTAGTNATATATATATATATATATATATATATATATATATATATATATATATATCAGCTTTTGGAGTTAGAAGTTTATAAAATTGCTACACTACATATATGTGGATATTTTGGAACAAGGTGGATTGCAACTTACCATTTTTAGTTGGTAACATTCATCCAATTTCAAGAGACGATTTTTTTGGTTAATATAAATATGCAATGTAAATTCAAATTGTTTATTGAAACCTTGTTCACAATTTGTGAATACTTTAAATGAATGCACTTCCTGCAACTACAAATCCACAAAGACATTTAAAAATATATAGAGGTTCTTAATCCTTTAATGCAATCTACATTGTTGCATCAAAACACATGTTTTTTCTTGAAATGATTTAATGATTGATTTCCAAGCTGCTAAAATTTTATACAAGGTAATTTCTTTGAATTGCAAAATTTGTTACCGACATGTGTGTGCAATTCAAGGAATGGTACATGCATTCATGTTTAATTTTCCAATCACCTCTTAGTAAATATATTGAAATGATAGTGTCTATCCAAAGCAAGTGCATTTGAGCTTTTCCACAAATCCATAGAAATAATATAAAACTAATCTAGGCATGAACAATTTATGTTACACATGTTAACATTGTTAATATATATAGGGGCTTAGGGAAGGGGAGTACGTAATGGATAGTTTTGCAAGTGTGGTTCAATGCACAATGTTTTCCACCAAAACTAGTGATGGGATCAATGATGTTCTATCTTAATTAAAATGCATCACTTGCTAACCAACAAGAACCTTTTATAGTTCCTTATATTGATTCATTACACTATGCAACTTACACATTTATCATTGTCTTAATGAATGTGCAAGCATCATTGATTGTTTTGTCTAAAATTTTTCAAGTGTTGTGTGCATCGCTCACATTCATCTAAAATTATCCAAGAAATTGAGGGAATGCTATCTTGATTTTTTTAATGGAGTTCTATCTTGATTCTTTCTAAGGAATACTATTTTGATTAATGAAACTTCAATTACAACTATCCATTGGATGAATTTTTGGATGCTAGCAACATTGTGAGAAACTTGTTGGGAACGCTCTTTGTAAACACTACTATATTTAGGTACAAATTACAATATGCAAACATAATTTCATTTGTAGCCGAAATAAGTAAATTTCCATTGTCAGTAATGTATTGTTTAAAATTCAATGAAAGACTAAATATAAGTAGAAGTCTCAGAATTTCGACATTGGTTTAGATACTTACAAAAAAAACATCCACATAGTGTTGATATGTCATGGTGTGCATGTCGGTTAGTACTCACACATGTGTCAATATAGTGTTGATGTGATTTCAATATATTTTCAATGAGTACATAGGATTCTTGTTACATAACTACAATGGAAAAGATGTTCGTCGTCAATGTATTGTTCATCAGTATGTTGGTATCTTGTCGCAGATCTACCATAGAAGAGGTGTTTTCCATAAGTGTATTATCGATTGAACACCAATGCCATTCTGATTCACTATTGAAATGGTTACAAATACATCCGTGAAACGTCTATAGGACATTGGTGTGATGTCAAGGTGTCAGTGATGCATAATAGAAATGGCTGCAAAGACATTGGTGAAGCATCACACTTGATCAATGTACATTGCATAGACGTTGGAATAACAATTGTGTATTTTTTTAATAGTTGTGATGGATATGTCCATAGAATGGATCATAACTCCAATAAATACTATAGTTGGGGGTGGTCCATCATGTAGAATGAAAAGATACATGCCTACCCTATCATTATCATTGGGAACAATATTGTGTGGTTGATAATAAATTTGGAGAATGTTAGAATAGGTACAAGTCCCCAAGCTAGGGGAGAGAGAACTCCACTTCTCCCTATTGATTTATTACTCATCTCCACTCTCACTTAATTTATTACAGAAATTGAAAATGCATATTACAAGAATCTCATGGATTGGTGGCCATCTAGCTGGAAGGAAGCTCTTTGGGTTAGATTGGAGGAGGCATGGCAATATGAGTGGAACTTATAAAGGTATCCTATGTTTCCATATAAATTATTGCAAGAGATTCATCTCATCTCTAGTCACAAGCTTTGTGTTCATTAACAATATTTGACATCAACTCCTTTCCATCTACAAAGATCCAAAGCTTTCTTGTTACAATAGTATTTCTAAATATAAATCTTTAAGTGACATAGAGTTTATCATCAAACCTATGTGAGTGTGCAATATAACACTTCCAATAATTCTTTCAATCTCCTCCAAATCTCTTAATTAATATTCTCACATGTTCTAGATGAGATAAATTGTATGGTAATTGGATTCAACCCACTTACTGTAGCACATTGATGTAGCTTGACTATTGTTAGTGGTCTTCATATAGTTATTAGTTGTTCCTAATCTCTTCCCTTCCATGTAAAACTCTTTCAATAATTCATCCAACTCTATGATTCAACTCTCTTTCAACCTAACTTGCAACATTTATCCATCTTTTAACATTGAATGGAGTTGTTCTCCCTTACACAAGGTGTTAATTACTTCACAACCTCAAACTACTATAATATCATGTTTTTATTTTTTATATTTTGGAAGTATTGAAGAAGGCATGTATGAAGGGTTGCACTACAAAGAGTGGACTTTCCTTGGTTTGGGTGTTACATTTGACAAGTATCTAATTCTGCATTTTTTTTCATGACTAGATTGTGCCCTCATCCCTTTAAAACACATACCATATGGTTGTGGATTTTAAACCACAACAAAAATGTGACCATAGTGGATAGATTACTACCAATAAGATGTCACAAATGAGGGAACACAATGTGACCATAGTGGATAGATTACTGCCAATAAGATGTCACAAATGAGGGAACACAATGTGTACTAATAACATTCTAATTGAAAGAAATGATAAATGAATGAAAGTACACACCGAGGGTGTTTGAATTAAATTGCCCCATCCTTTACGTGAGCACTCACACAAAGTGAAAGACAAATGGATCTTAAACTTATGTGGATGTGGCCTAAAATAAATTATACTATCAAATAAGAAGTCTTTTCATTTGAGGTGCACTAAAGGTAACTACATGTTTTTTTTCCAGCAAAAAAGAGTTCCTTACTATTCATAGATTGAATCAAAGAAACTACAATATTACCTATCCCAAAAATAGTTTTACATAACACCGTTACAATCATAAATTTTAAAGCTATAGTCTAATAAATCCCTCAACCGTCTTTTAGTCAGCCTCCCTCAAAAATCAAGATCAAGTCAAAATACATAATAATCTCTTCACTAGTAAAACTAATAAACTAATTCACATACTATAAATACGACTGGCCATATGTGACCCAACACCCCAAAAAAGCAGCCAAAGAAAACTATTAAATAAATCAAATGTTGGCCTTCTGCCACAAGGAGATGGTCTTTGTATTCCTTATAGTGGAGAAGACCTTGTTGACAACCAATTCCTCTTTTGGAGTGAGAGTCAACCTATCTATTATACTCCCTATAAATATGCTTGAAAATGATTGAGGTAAAGGAATTTTGAAGACTTCTGATGTGTTCCAAAACCATCACCTTCAAATCCCTAAATCCATCAATCTAGTCCACAACCGCATGCGTGTCTCCAAAAACTCGTAGAGAAAAAATACCCTTGTTGTAAGCAAAGTATAGTAGACCCCACAGGGCCAATAGGTTAAATCAAGTATTTAAACACTAACCACAACCAAACCACACATGTTAAAAATGGTCCTTCTCTAAAATCAAATAGTGTCCATCCCCACAATCCCAAATTCTGTGAAGAACTGTCAAAGAATCCAGTCATCGAATTTTCAGAAGTATAAGTTGGAGTCCTCGGGCCTCTTAGCATATTTTCCTATTCACCAAATCTTGAATAATAGAATTTAGGAATGAATCTGCCAGACGCGTGCATCCCAAACTGTGGCTGTTAAAAATCATAGATAAATTACAAGAATTAGAAACACCATTAAAACAATAGTGTAATGTGGTAAACCCCCATAAGGGGAAACGCCCACGCATGCAAGGTATTGAATCTCATTAATGAATATCGAGGAGATTACATAATGGGCCTTCAACCTCTCAGACTAGTCCTTCATTACGTATCCCAACCATGCCCTATATACTTCATGAAATAAGTTACATGAGTAAAACCGCTGCCGGTTATGCCTGCCACAAGAACTTCTTGTAAACACGTATAGTGAATATATCTAGTTTAGTTTTCATTATTAACAATTTCCACCTTAATAAGAAAAATTTCTAATACTTTTCCCAAGACTATTCATCACCTTTTTTTCAAACCAAGAGAAGCTACACACCATCGTAGCTTCTCTAACAATACTGGTTTTGTAAACATATCTGCACAATTTTCTTTAGTACAAAATTTCTTCATATCTACTCCACCTTCACCAATAGCTTGTCTTACAAAATAATACTTTACATCAATATGATTAGTCTTACTATGATAAACATGATTTGTAGCCAAATGTATATCACTTTGACTATCATAGAAAACAAGCACACTGTTATGCAACCTTCCAATTTCTCTAAGCATAAATTTTATCCAAATTGCCTCTTTGCAAGCATGTGAGGCACCAATGTATTCAACCTCTATAGTGGATAAAACAAATTTGTTCTAAAGCTTTGACATCCAACTTATAGCTCCACCTACAAGAGTACAGATGTGACTTGAAGTAGACCTTCTCTTGTCCAAATCACCTATGAAATATGAATCAACAAAACCACATACATAATCATTGTTATTGTTAAAAGTGATACAATAGTCACTTGTGCCTCTTTGGTATCGAAGCACCCTTTTCACTGCATTCCAATGTTCTTTTCCCATATTTTCCATGTACTTACTAACAAAACCTATTCCATGTGAAATATCAGGTCTAGTACACACCATTGCATACAGTAAACATCCTACTACATTGGCATATGGTACATGAGACATATAATCCTTTTATTCAACAATATTAGGACATAAACCTGAAGAAATCTTAAAATGGAAAGACAAAGGAACATTCATAGATTTTGCCTTGTTCATTTCAAATCTTACAAGTATTTTCTCAACATACTTCTCTTGTGAGAAACTAAGCTTACCATTTCTTCTGTCTTTGTGTATTTCAATACCTAAGGTTTGTTTTCCTGCTCCAACATCCTTCATATCAAAATCCTAGCCATCTGAGCCTTCAACATGTTAATCTCATCCATGCTTTTACTCACAATAAGAATATCATCACATACAACACTAAGATAATGAATATGCCATTCAAACTTTTGAACTATAAACAATGATCATATTCACTTCTAGTATAACCTTGGCTCACCATGAAATAATCAAACTTCTTGTACCCTTGCTTGGGTGACTGTTTCAAGCCATACTCTTGAGCTTGCAAACTAATATTCCTTTATGATGTTGTACAAAACCTCCTGGTTGTTCCATATAAATCTCCATGTAAGAAATTTGTTTTAACATCTAGTTGCTCTAAATCCAAATCAAGCAATGCAACTAGTGGCAACACAATACGAATAGATACAAGCTTGACAATTGTTGAAAAAATATCATGATATTCAATACCTTCCATTTGAGAGTACCCTTTTGTGGCCATTTTGGATTTGTATCTTTCAACCTTACCATCAACTCCTTTCTTTCACTTGAATACCCACTTACATCCAACAATTTTTCTATCTTTGGGGAGTTCAAACAGTTCCCATGCCTTGTTTTTCTCCAAAGAATCCATTTATTCTTTCATTTCCATCTTCCACTTAGCATTGTCAACACAACCAATGGCTTCATGAAAACAAGAAGGTTCTCCATCATCAGTAAATAAAACTGAAGAACAATATCGGTATACCTCTTAGGAGGATTTCTCTCGCTTGTTGATATTCTTGGTGTAGGTTGTGGGGTTTCCACATTTTCTTGAATTTCTTCATATTCTATGACTTCTCTCTCACCAAAAACTTATTCTTGCTTCTTTGAGTCATGAGAAGATTGGTTCTCCAACTGAACTAGTTGTTTTGACAATACTCGTTCTTGGTTCCACATCAACTCTTACATTTTCAGAATTAATCAGAGAAGATTCATAAAAAAATACATCTCTACTAATGAGGAGCTTGTGGTTAGTAGGACCCCATAATCTACAGCCTTTTGTTACATCACATATCCAATAAAAAACACTTGTTTGATCTAGGGTCTAAGTTAGAACTCTAATTTTTAGAAGTAAGTGCAGAGGCTTCACAACCAAAAATTTTCAAATTCAAATAATCATATGGATGACTAGTCCATACCTCTTCCAGAATTTTACAATTTATTTCCATTGATGGTGATCAACCTATTAGATAACCGACAGTAGAAAATGCTTTTTCCCACAACTCTTGCCCCAAATTAACATTATTGAGCATGCTCTTTGCTCTCTCTATAAGAGTACTATTCATGCGCTCTGCAACATCATTTTGCTGAGGAGCGTATACATTTGTTTTATGTCTTACGATCCCTTCTTCTCTGCAATACTTTTCAAACTCTAAAGAAGTAAAGTCACCTCCATTATTCGTCATTAAATATTTGATTGTCTTGTCAGTTCTTTTTCCACCATAACTCTAAATTGTTTAAATGTGTTAAACACATCATCTTTTCTTTTTTAGACATAGACCCAAACTTTCCTTAAAAAATCATCTATAAACAATACATAATATGTTTCTCCCCCATAGGAACTAAAACTACATAGATCAGAATGAATGTAATCGAGAACACCTTTACTAACATGACTACCTGCTTTGAATCTTTGTCTACATTGATTTTGAAATATACAATGTCTACAAAACATCAAATTCAAGGTTTTCAGTTTTCGAAGCAATTACAATTTATTAATACATGCAGTCCTCTCTCACTCATATGACCAAGACGCTAATGCCATAATTGAGTGGATCCTGACACCTCTTCAGATACTAATGTTGTATCATTAACTTGAGTTTTTCCAACCAATTTGTAATGGTTTCCTATTTTATGTGCCTTCATGACCACTAAAGCACCCTTATATACTTTAGTATTCCACTTAAACCTGTAAACTTATGATCACATGAATCCAACACCCCCCAAAAATTATTTTTTCTTAAATTCAGGCACATGTATAAAATCTATAAGTGTTCTTATAACTTCATCAAACATTTTAATTTTAACACTTCCAAACCCAACAATCTTACATGAATGATTGCCTCCTAAAATACCTATACCATCATTAACTGTTTGATAGAAGCAAACCATTCTTTATGAGGGCAGATATGGTGTGAATCACTAGAATCTAATAGCCATTCTTCATTATATTCAGAAACATTACAAACAAACAAAACCTCATCGATCATACCTGAATCGGACTTAACTGAATTTGTCTCTGATTTGGAGTCATCTTTCTTGGATTCTTGTCTTTTCCAATAGTCCTTCTCGAGATGATCGGTTTTGTTACAGTATCGACATTTTAATTTGCTATTTTTTCCCTTTGATTTAGACCTGGAAGTACCTATTGATTTTTCTCCTCTCTTTGGATCAACCTCTTTGAACCAAAGTTTTTGGCGAAGATGTTTCAAAACTTGATTTCTTCCTTAATTTCTCAGACAAAAATGCTCGAACCACAGTGTCAAATTCCAAAATATCAATTGTACTAAGGCTAATGGAAAAAACTACTTGACCCCAAGATTCAAGTAAGGTATATAAAATATTTGACTGTTTTATCTTCATCATCAATGTTAACATTCATACTAGTTAACTGGAAAATAAGAGTATTAAAAACATTCAAATGATCTACTATCTTCGTACCTTCTTTCATTCTCATACCATACAGTTGTCTCTTTAAGTAAATTTTGTTAGTCAAATATTTTTGTCATATATAGACTTTCTAACTTGCTTTATAAGCTTGCTACTGACTTTTCTTCAACAATGTTAAACAACACATCATCCGCAATACATAATTGAATTGTGCTAAGTGATCTGGCATCTAATTCCTCCCATTCATCATCTATCATTGTTAGGGGTCTCTTTGTTTTACCATCTGGGGATTTATGCAACCCTTGCTGTACTAATAGATCTCGCNTATATATCTTTCTCCCGATAAGAAAAGAAATAGTAGACTCACTCCTGAACAAAAAAACAACAAGTTCAGGGCTCAAGGCTCATATTTTACACTTCTGATATTGTTTAATTGTTGCAAATTAAAAAAAAAGTAGGCAGACTCCACCAATAGCGTTGCCTTCTCCATGGGATAGGTTCTCTTTTTCTCCATGTGGGCTCTCACTTCCTCCACGTGTAACTCTCTTCACCCTTCTTTGCAGAAAAGTGTGAGCTCTCTCTTCCTCCACGCGTAGCAACTCTTCCATGTAGGATCTTCTCTTCATGTACTCAGAGCCAACAATCCAGTAGTGGAGGCAACTAACAAGTGGTCCAGCAGTAGGCTCTCCACACGATCCTCCAATAGTATGACTCCCTTGTCTATCAAACAATTGCATCACGGACGACTATTCTTCTCCATGCAGTGTTCCAACAACAGACTTTCCACATGGTCCTCCAACAACCACGTTCGAGCTCTCCTCTCCTCTTCAGATAGGTTCAACAACAAGATTCCGGTCTAGCTCCACGTCCAGGCACTTCTACATGCATCCAACATCGATGGGGTCACTTCTACTCAACATCCAACGACTCTTCCATGCAGTGGAAACGACAGTAGCAGGGCTCTCCCTCACACACTCTTTTCTGCAGATGACGGTAATTCCTCTCTTCCTTAGTGGTTGACTCTCTTCGCTCATGGCTCTAATACCACTTGTTAAAAATTAGAGATAAATTACAAAAAGAAACACCATTAAAACAATAGTGTAATGTGATAAACCCTATAAGGAGAAATATCCACACAGGTAAAGTATTGAAGCTCATTAATCAATATAGAGGAGATTACACAAGGGGCCTTCAGCCTACTACTCTTTCATTATGTATCCCAACCATGCACTATATACTTCATGAAATAAGTTACATGAGTAAAACCGTTGTCTGTTATGCTCGTTACAAGAACTTCCAATAAACACATCTAGTAAACACATCTAGTTTAGTTGTCATTATTATTACGGTAACTCCATAAGCTCCAAATAAAATAAAGAGGAAAGGGACCAGAGTGTGATTTCTTCACAAATAACCAATGAAGACAAGCATGAAGAGTAAACTGATCCCACTAGCCAGAAAATTGTAATCTGTCGTATATATCAGCCTAGATCTGGTACGTCTTTTGGTACTGTGCAAAAATGTGGTCCATTGTTTTTGCTACCTGATAACACAAAGGACATCCCATCGGTCCCGTACCACCTCATTTATAGTAGTTCTCCCTAGTTAGAATTCTGTTCTTAAGAGCTAACCAGATGAAACAAATAATTTTCAGTAACAGATTTGTCGATACCACCAATAGTCTAGGACTCTACAATTTTTGGAAGAGATAGAGTCATACTAATTAGAGGAAATTTCAACTCAAAATGGGCCTCCTAAGGAAAATTGATAAAATAATAAAATAACATTTATTAATTTTGGAGGAAGAAAAGAAGAAAAACTACTTTTTTGTTTGTATTTTCGACATATCTCCCTATGTTCTTACTCAAATTTCTATTGGGAGAGCTCATTGGATGCCGAATTAAATTCTGCATCCAACGAGTACCCACTCAACATACTTTTGACGAACCCTACTACCCCAAAAACAAGAAATACCTGAAAAAATGTGATGATGATGATCATCACGTTTTTTCAGGTATTTCTTGTTTTTTGGGTAGCGGGGTCCATCAAAAGTATACTGAGTGGGTACTTGTTGTATGCGGAATTAAATTTCACATCCAACGAGCTTTCCCGATCGAAATTTGAGTAAAAACGCAGGGAGGTATGTCGAAAATACGAACAAAAAAAGTAGTTTTTTGTATGATACCATATCCCCAAATTTATATTAAAAAATTGTTTAATACCTATACTGTACTTCAAATTTAAAGCAATTTCATTGGCTAACACATGATGAAATGGAATTTGAATTAGAGTTAAAAGGCCCATTTTGAGTTGAAATTTCCTCTAATGCGGCGGCTAAACGAGTAGTAACCTGACCATTCAAATTGTTCCAAGACCAGAGAAGTTAGTCCTCAGAATTCCTCAACCTGAGACTTGCACAACAAAGGGAAAGGATATAATCGTGCCACTCATTAGCACCATGCAGATGTTGGGAGCCGTTAATTACTCCATCGCCTAGATTTGTGGCCGCCAGAATTCTAAAGAGCCGCAACACCGCCACACCACCTTACTTAAAATGACAGACATCGAAATATTAAAATTTGAAAAGACATTTTTGATGCTACAGGATCGGGCCAGCAAGCACATCTAATTTTTTAAGGGGCAAAGTAGTTTTCAATTCTGTCAGTCTGCAACACTGTAACAGAGAATTTCGTTTTTGTATTGTTAAAGGTCAATTAGCAATTAATGTCCGACTGAGCTAAACCACTATAAATACTTACAATGTAATTGTGATTTATACATAGATATATACATAGAGATACAACAGATGATGATATTAACACAGAGTTGAAACTCATATTTGTTACTGTGTATTTTTTTGTGTTATACTCTATTATTTGAGTTTGAAAACTCAGATTTATTTTTGAAGTTAGTTTGCTGAGAAATCAGAGTATATTTTAAGTATAAATGTGTTTTATCACTGAAACATAGTATTAGTATTAAGTTTATGAATGCAGGGGTCATCAAAATGGAGTTAAATAGTCAGTTGCAGTTCTCTAAACAGTCGGCTGCAACTCAACCGTAACTGTCCTGTAGATCGTTGTTACTTGAAAAGTCAACTGCAACACAACTACAACTCTACCTGCAACTGTCCTATAGGTGTTGATTTTAAGTTTTAAATGATGCAAGTGTTTCCGAAACAGAGAGTAACACTCCCCTTCCTTCCCCACAGTGATATCAAAGCATGGTTGAGTTTTCTTTCTCGTTTTTTTTGTTTAGAGTAATTTGAAATTTAATTTGAGATGGTTACTAACAACAGTATAGTACAACCACAAATTCCTATGTTGACTGAAAGAATCTATGATACATGGATTATTAAGATGAGAACTATCATGCGTGCTCAAGATATTTGGGAATTTGTTACGCTTGGGTATATAGAACCAACTAACCAGGCTTCTGAATTGGCTTTGTCAAATGATGAGCGTGTTTTATTCAAGGAAAACAGGAACAAGGAAAACAAAGCTCTTGTCCGTATTCAACAAGGCTTAATTGAATCCATATTTCCGAATATATCAAGTGTCAAGTCTTCAAAGAAATCTTGGGACACTCTTGAAACTTGTTATGAAGGTGTGACCAAAGTGAAGAATGTTAAGTTGCAGAACTTGAGGAGGGACTTTGAGAATTTGGAGATGAAGGACAACGAAACTATTGATAATTTTATGACACAGGTGATGAATGTTGTAAACCAGCTAAGGCAGTATGGTGAAGTCCTCTCATATCAACGTGTGAGTGAAAAATTGATGCGATTTTTGCCAAAGAAGTTTGAAGCAGTGGTTGTTCCAATTAAAGAGTTTAAAGATCTCAGTCAAATGCACATTGATGAGCTGACTGGTTCTTTGATTTCTCATGAATCAAGAATGAAAAGGTATGATGATAATCCATTAGAAAATGATTTTAAATCCTAGTTACATGATACTCTAGGTAGAGAAAGAAGAAGAGCTAGTAGTAGAGAAAGAGGAGGTCGAAGTGCTGATTATAGTGACAACAGAAATGATTCAGAATCTGAAGAGAAGTTACAACATAATACTCCTAGTGTAAGGGGGAGTAGCATCAAAACATGGCAGCCAAGAAATAAAAGGTATGATAGATCTGAAGGCCAATGTTTCTATTGTAAGAAATTTGGGAATTTTGCTAACAAGTGCTGGAAGAAGCAAGCAAATACTAGTAAGTTGTCTACACACATCACAGAGGAGATTAAAAATGAAGAGAGTCCTATGTTTTTAACTTGTAATGTCACCCAGGAAAGTTCAAAAGATATATGGTTTTTGGATAGCGCATGCAGCAATCACATGACTGGAAACAATGAATTATTTTCAAGTCTAGATACAAGCATTCAGTCTGAAATGAAGTTAGGTAATGGCAATAAGGTAAAGGTGTGATTGTTGTATATGCAAAGAATGGTAAAAGAAGAACAATTCATGATGTTTATTATGTTCCTGGTTTAATGTGTAATTTATTAAGTGTTGGACAATTGTTGGAGAAAGAATACAGAGTGTTCTTTAAGAACAAAGTACACACTATTTATGACAAATATCCAAGTAAGCAATTTATAGCCAGAGTAGAGATGATAAAGAATAGAATGTTTCCACTGATTATGATAAATGATTTGACTAACTCTTTGAATGCTTATAAAAATAAGGGTTTAGATCAATCATGGTTATGGAATTTGATGTATGGCCATTTACATTTTGGTGGCTTATATTTGTTACGTCAGAAGAATCAGATGGTAAAAGGGTTTCCCAGTATTGAGCAACCAGCAGGATCAAGTGAGAGCTGCATATTGGGAAAGCATCATAGAGAGAAATTCATTTATGGAGTCTCATACAGAGCAAAAGCACCATTAGAACTGGTACACACATATTTGTGTGGACCGATGCAAACACCTTCTTTGACTGGTAATGTTTATTTTATGACTTTCATTGATGATTTCAGTTGAAAAACTTGGGTGTATTTGTTGAAACAGAAATCTCAAGCTTTTGATGCGTTTAAAAGTTTTACAGCTATGGTTGAAAATGAGAGTGATGGATTTATTAAAGTCTTGAGATTAGATAAAGGAGGTGAGCATATGTCAAATGATTTTGTAGAATTTTGTTAATATTATGGAATTAAAATACAGTTCACTGCTTGCTACACCCCACAACAAAACAGAGTAGCAGAAAGAAAGAATCGAACCATTATGAACATGGCTTGAAGTATGATGAAGGAGAAGCATATTCCAAATGAATATTGGGGAGATGTTGTTACTTGTTCAGTATACATTATGAACATAAGCCCAACTAAGAGCGTGAAAAATCGAGTTCCCTAGCAAGCATGGAGTGGAAAGTATAGCAACATATCTCATTTAATGATTTTTGGGTGTGTAGCTTATGCACATGTACCTGATGAGCCGAGGAGAAAGTTAGATGACATAAGTCAAAATGTATTTTTGTTCGATTTAGTGAAGAATCTAAAGCATATATAGACTTTATAATCCCGTCACCAAGAAGTATGTCATCAACAAAGATGTGGTGTTTGAGGAAGAAGAAGCATGGGATGGCAACATACATAAGTTAGTTGATGAGGACGTTGTTACACCTCATGCAGAAGATGAAGAAGATGAACAGTGCATACATGGAGGACAGTTAACTCCACATACACTAGCAGTAAGAGAACCTATCAGAACACCCATAATTCATGAACATGGTGAACCATCAAGTGTTGGTGGACGGCAAGGAACATGATCAAAGGTAAGTAATGAATCAAATCCTACATTAGATTCATTAAGAAACAGAGTTAGAGGTCAGAAGAGTATAAGTTTAAGAGAATTGTATGAGCAAAATGAACAAGCAGATCAAGTTTCAAAATTTGCATTTATAGCATGTGATCCTGTAGATTTTGATGAGGTTGTTAAAAATGATGTTTGGATAAAAGAAATGGATGAAGAAATGGATCCGATAGAAATAAATAATACTTGGGATCTTGTATATTTGCCTGATAATAAAAATTGTATTGGTGTCAAATGGATTTATAAGACTAAGTTAAATGCTGATGGTGATGTTGAAAAATACAAAGTAGACTTGTATCCCAGGGGTTTAGTCAACAACTTGGAATTGATTATAATGAGAATTTTGTACCTATAGCCATACTTGATATGGTAAGGATGGTATTAGCTATTGCTGCTCATAATAAATGGCATGTACATCAAATGGATGTAATGCCTGCATTCTTGAATGGATCTTTAGACGAAGAGTTTTATGTGAGACAACCTCCTGGATATGAAATTGATGGACAAGAAGACAAGGTCTACAAATTAAAGAAAGAATTGTATGGATTTAAGCAGGCACCCAGAGTATGGTACAACATGTTTGATGAATACTTGAATAGTGGAGGATTCAACAGAAGTCCAAGTGAGACAACATTGTATACAAAGGTAAACCAAGAAGGTAAAATACAGATTGTTTGCTTATATGTGGATGATTTGATATTCACTGGAGATATTTCTGTAAGTGAGTTTAAGAAAGCCATGAAAACAAAATTTGAGATGTCTGATTTAGGAATGATGAAATATTTTCTTGGTATTGAAGTAACACAATCCGAGGATGGTATTTTTATCAATCAAACTAAGTATGCAAATGATGTATTGAAAAGATTCAGAATGATGAATTGTAAGCCATTTGTAACTCCAATTGCAACTAGCACAAAAATCAGTAAGAAAGATGATGAGTCAACAGTTAATCCAACATTGTATAAGAGACTGGTAGGAAGTCTCATGTACTTAACTGCAACAAGACTTGATATAATGTTTGCAGTAAGTTTGATTTCAAGATTTATGGAATCTCCAAAGAATACCCATTGGCAAGCTGGAAAGAGGACTCTAAGATATATTGATGGAACAACAAATTTTGGTATCCAGTATACATCAAACTCAAATTTTAAGTTGATTGGGTATACTAACAGTGATTTTGCAGGTTCTATAGATGATAGAAAGAGCACATCTAGATATGTATTCAGTTTTGGTTGGGATCTGTAGCATGAGCTTCAAAGAAACAACCCATAGTGACATTATCCTTTGCTGAGGCAGAGTATGTTGTAGCAACAACAACTGCATGTCAAACTGTGTGGATGAGAAGAAATATTTCTGAGTTACAACATGAACAAGATAAACCAACTCAAATTTTATGTGACAATAAATCAGCCAGTGCATTATCAAGAAATCACGTCTTTCATAAAATAAGTAAGCATATTGATACACGATATCATTTTATTCAAGAATTGATAAACAACAATGAAATCAGTATGACATTTTGCAGATAAAAAACTCAATTTGTAGACATATTTACAAAACCTTTGGGAAAATAGTTGTTTGAGCTTCATAGGAAAAACATTGGGGTTTGTAAGCTGTAACAAAAATATAGTGTTACAAAGTTTTGATTTTTGGGTGTAGTAATTAAGGGGGAGAATGTTGGGATCCATTAATTACTCCACCACCCAGATTTGTGGCCGCCAGAATTCTGAAGAGTCGCAACAATGCCACATCGCCACACCGCCTTACTCGAAATGACATACATTAGAATATTAAAATTTGAAAATCCATTTTGATGCTACAAGATTGGTCCAGTAAGCGCATCTAATTTCTGAAGGGGCAATGCAGTTTTCAATTCTCTCAGTCTGCGATGATGAATTGATTCATATTAAATGGGACTTTTTCAATACTGCCTATTAGATTAAGTGGGCCTCTTGAGCTGGCTGGTCATAGAGCTTATAGATACTTCCGGCACTAGCTCTTATGTCCATTTTCTTTTTCCACTAAATAAGGGGTATATCAGTTATAGATTGAATTATTCCCCATTCCACATTTCCACAATAGATATAGAATAGCTTTGGTTGGACAAGATGAAAAAACCTTCTTCTGATACTTGCATCTCTATGTTGAATCAGGTTTCGCGTAGATACGTTTCACTTTTCCTTATATATAACCATATTCATAAGGTTGTAGAGTGAAAGCCATACTACTGAGCACTATAGACTTCCAGTTGTGTACATTATGAGAAATAGGCCTTATATTATATATATAGCTGAGCGTAAGTGAAAGGGTAAGGGATATATTTTTTCCCTTGCCAACGCCATTGCTACTATTGGATCACCAACGCCAATCAACAACAGAGAATTATGTTTTTGTTTTGTTAAAGGTCAATTAATAGTTAATGAACAACTAAGATAAACCACTATAAACACTTACATGTAATTGCGATTTATATATAGATATATACATAGAGATACAATAGACGAAGATATTAACATAGAGTTAAAACTCAGATTTGTTACTGTGTATTTTGTGTGTGTGTTATACTATGTTATTTGAGTCTGAAAACTCAGATTTATTTTTGAAGTTAGTTTGCTGAGAAATCAGAGTATATTTTAAGTATAAATGTGTTAATGTATTTTATTTTTGAAACATAGTATTAGTATTAAGTTTATGAACACAGGGGTCATCAAAACAGAGTTAAACAGATAGCTGCAACTTAGTTGGAACTCTAAACAATCAGCTGCAACTCTCATGTAGATCACTGTTAGTTGAAAAGTCAGCTACAACACAATTGAAACTCCACCTATAGATTACTATTAGCTGCAACTGGCACAATCCTTTAGGTGTTGATTTAAGTTTTAAATGATGTAAGTGTTGCTGAAATACTAGAGTAACACTCCCCTGCTTTCCCCATAGTGGATCCATCTGTAATTCTTCGCTCATAAGCTAGTATGCATCCCCACTAAAACGATGATCTCTCTTAACATGATTCAAATAATATATACCTTTGGAGTGGAGAATAAACAACAATGAAGGAGAGGGCTTTTAGCTGTGTGCCCCACCAATAAATGGATCCACCCTGACCCAAGCCTGAAACCATCCCCCACCTGCCAGGCCAACCACCGATTCATTGCATCAAAGGAATCCACAATACCATTCCACATATTTGATATTGCTTGACCCTTCTTATGATCCTTCCTCACCCAATCAGTAATAGAACACTTATTGAGATACTTGCTACCAATAACCTGTTAGATTTCAGAGACACATTTAATTAATCAGACAATGAATAACACCATTAAAACACCGGCATTTGATGTGGTAAAACCCCAAAGGGAAAACATCCATGCAGGCAAAGTATTGAAGCTCATTAATGAAGAATGAGAGATTACAAGACGGTCTCAAGCTCTTAGACAACTCTCTACATTGCATATCCCAACCATGCACTATATACTTCGTGAAATTAGTTACACAAGTAAACCGTTGCCGGTTATGCCCGTTATGAGAAACTTCTTGTAAACATCCGTAATGAGAAACCTCACATAAACACATTAGTTTAATTGTCATTTAAAAATCTCCACCTTGAAAACAAAATTTACAAATACTTTTCCCAAGACTATTTATCACATTTTCTTCAAACCAAGAGAAGCTACACACCAACGTAACTTCTCTAACAGTACAAGTTTTGTGAACATATCTGCACAATTTTCTTTAGTATGGACCTTTTTTAGATCTACTTCACCTTCACTAACGGCTTGTCTTACAAAATGATATTTTACATCGATATGTTTAGTCTTACTATGATAAACATGATTTGTATCCAAATGAATAACACTTTGACTGTCACAGAAGACATGCACATTGTTTTGCAACCTTTTAATTTCTCTAAGTAGACCTCTCAGCCAAACTGCCTCTTTGCAAGCATGTGAGGCAGCAATGTATTCAACCTCTGTAGTGGATAAAACAACTGTGTCTTGAAGCTTTGACATCCAACTTATAGCTCCACTTGCAAGAGTAAAGACACAACCTGAATTAGACCTTCTCTTGTCCAATCTCAATCAACAAAACCGCACACAGAATCACTGTTACTATTAAAGGTGATACAATAGTCACTTGTGCCTCTTAAGTACCGAAGCACCCATTTCACTGCATTCCAATGTTCTTTTCCTGGATTTTCCAAGTACTTACTAACAACACCTACTGCAAATGAAATATCAGGTCTAGCACACACCATTGCATACATCAAACATCCTACTGAATTGGCATATGGTACACGAGACATGTAATCCTTTTCTTCAATACTACTAGGACATAAACTCGAAGAAAGTTTAAAATGGGAAGCCAAAGGAACATTCACAGGCTTTGTCTTATTCATTTCGAATTTGTTAAGTATTTTTTCAACATACTTCTCCTGTGAAAACTGAGCTTACCATTTTTCCTGTCTCTGTGTATCTCAATACCCAAGATTTGTTTTGCAGCTCCAAGATCCTTCATATCAAAATTCCTAGCCATCTGAGCCTTCAATCTGTTAATCCCGTCCATGCTTTTGCTCACAATAAGCATATCATCAACATACAATACTAAGATAATGAATATATCATTCAATTTTTTGAAGTATAAACAATGATCATACTCACTTCTAGTGTAACCTTGGGTCACCATGAAAGAATCAAACTTCTTGTATCATTTCCTAGGTGACTGTTTCATGCTATACAATGATTTCTTGAGCTTGCAAATTAATCTACCTTTCTAATAGTGTACAAAACCTTATGGTTGTTCCATATAAATCTCTTCATCTAAATCTCCATGTAAGAAATCCGTTTTAACATCAAGTTGCTCTAACTCCAAATCAAGTAATGCAACTAATGCTAACACAATATGGATACATACAAGCTTAACAACTGGTGAAAAAATCTCATGATAATCTATACCTTCCATCTGAGAGTACCCTTTTTCCACCATTCCAGCTTTGTATCTTTCAACCTTACCATCAACTCCTTTCTTCAATTTGAAGACCCATTTACACCCAACAATTTTTCTATCTTTGGGGAGTTTAACCAATTCCCATGTCTTGTTTTTCTCTAGAGAATCCATTTCTTCTTTCATTGCTACCTTCCACTTAGCATTGTCAATACAATCAATGCATTCCTGAAAACAAGAAGGTTCTCCATCATAAGTAAATAAAACAGACGAAACAAAATCAGTATACCTCTTAGGAGGATTTCTCTCCCTTAATGATCTTCTTGGTGGAGGTTGTGGGGTTTCCACAACTTCTCCATCTTCTATGACTTCTCTCTCACCAGAAACTTCTTCTTGTTTCTTTGATTCGTTAGAAGATTGGTTCTCCAACTGAATTAGTTGTTTTGATATTACCTATTCATGTTCCACATTAACTCTTACACTTTCGGATTTAATAAGAGAAGATTCATAAAAAATTACATCTTTGCTAATGACAATTTTGTGGGTAGTACGATTACAATCTATATCCTTTCATTACATCATCATAACAAAAAAAAATGCACTTTTTTGATCTAGGGTCTAACTTAGAACGCTAATTTTTAGGAGCAAGTGCATAAGCTTCACAACCAAATATTTTCAAATTTGAATAATCACAGGAGTGACGAGTCCATACCTCTTCCGAAATTTTACAATCTATTTCTATTGAAGGTGATTCATTTATAAGATAACAAGCAGTAGAAATTGCTTCTGCCCACAACTCTTGCCCCAAATTAGAATTTCTGAGCATGCTCCTTGCTCTTTCTAAAAGAGTCATGTTCATGCATTCTGCAACGCCATTTTGCTAAGGAGTGTATACATTAGTTTTGTGTTTGACGATCCCTTCATATTTGCAATATTTTTCAAACTCCAAAGAAGTAAATTCACCTCCATTATCTGTCCTTAAATACTTGATTGTCCTACCAGTTCTTTTTTCAACCATAACTCTAAATTGTTTAAACGTATTAAACACATCAAATTTTCTTTTTAGGACATAGACCCAAACCTTTCTAGAAAAGTCATCTACAAATAATACATAATATTTTGCTCCCCCATAATAAATGGTAGGAGACGGACTCCACGAATCATAATGAACGTACTCAGGAATACCTTTACTTACATGACTATCTACTTTAAACTTTTGTCTACACTGCTTTCCATATATACAATGTTTACAAAACATAAAATTTAGAGTTTTCAAGTATGGAAGCAATTTACGATTCAGTAATACCTAAAGTCCTTTTTCACTCATATGACCAAGACGATGATGCCATAGCTTAGTGGGCCCTGACTCTTCTTCAGATACTAATGTAGTACCATTAACTTGCGTCCTTCCAACCAATTTGTAAAGGTTTCCTGCCCTCTGTGCCTTCATGACCACTTAAGCACCCTTGGAAACTTTTAGAGTTCCATCAAAACCTATAAAATTATGCCCATAAGAATCCAATACTCCCAAAGAAATTAAATTTTTCTTTAACTCGGGTACATGTCTAACATCTGTAAGTGTTCTTATTACTCCATCAAACATCTTAATTTTAACACTTACAACCGCAACAGTTTTACATGAATGGTTGTCTCCTAAAAGAACTATTCCATCATTAGTTTGATAAGAAGCAGACCAATATTTATGATGACAGATATGGTGCGAAGCACGGCCAGAATCTATAGCCATTCCTCATTATATTCAGAAATATTACAAATAGACAATACCTCATCAATCATACTTGAATCAAAATACTTAACTAAGTTTGCCTTTGACTTGGAGTAATCCTTCTTGGATTCTTGTCTCTTCCAACAATCCTTCTTGAGATGACCAGATTTGTTATAGTACCAACATTTTAACTTACTCTTTATGCCCTTCGAGACTTAGACCTGGAAGTACCTCTTGAATTTTCTCCTTTCTCCTTGGATCGACCTCTAACAACCAAAGCTTCTAGCAAAGAGGTTTCAAGACTGGTTTTCTTTCTTAATTCTTCAGACAACAATGCTCCAACCACATTGTCAAATTCTAAAGTATCAGTTGCACTAATACTAATGGAAGAAACTACTTGACCCCAAGACTCAGGTAAAGTACATTAAAGATTTATTGCTTTATCTTCATCATCAATTTTAACATCCATACTACTCAACTGGAAAATAAGAGTGTTGAAAACATTTAAATGATCTGCAATCTTCATACCTTCTTTCATTCTCATACCATATAGTTGTCGCTTCAAGTAAATTATGGTTGTCACTAATTTGGTCATATACACACTTTCTAATTTGTTTCACAGGCTTGTCAGTGATTTGGTCGTATGCACACTTTCTAATTTGTTTCACAGGCTTGCTGCTGATGTTACTTCAATAATGTTGAACAACACATCATCTGCAAGACATAGACACATTGTGCTTAGTGCTTTGGCATCTAGATCCTCCCATTCATCATCTGTCATAGTGAGAGGTTTTTTTCTTTTCCCTTAACTTCCATAGTTCAAAATTGTTTTTACCATTAAAATTTTCAATCTCAAACTTTGTGCTAGACATTATTAAAAATATATATATGTTTTTCCCAACAAAAACAAATATTCCCGAATAAAAACAATGAGCTTAAATGACTTGAATTTTTATTATATATATATAAATTCCAAACTTCCAATAAATATTAGCAATTTTTTTTATTTTATTTCAAACTTCCAAATAAACTTCACAATTATTATTATTATTATTACTCCAGACTTCCGATAAACTTCTAAGGTTTTTATTTATTTATTTTAAACTTTCAAATCTTTCAATAAACTTTCAATAAAAGCTAAGTTTTTTTATTCAACTTCCACCATGTTTTATTCCAAAACACTTTCAATAAATAAAAATAGCACAAGTTTTTATTTATTTATTTACATGCAGCACCAGCACCAACTCTTCTCCCAGCAACAAACAACTCTTTCACAATTTGCAGAAAGACATCAAGAAACAACAACCTCCTTCACGTTTCTACGTCCCGGCAGCAAACCTTTGACCAGTAATCAACTCTCAGTTCTTCCACGGTCTTCCACGATCCAATGTAGATTCTTCCAAAATCAAGCGTGAGGCTCTTCAACGCAGCTTCACTAGACAGTCACGCGGTCCCACGATCCAGCGTGAGGCTCTTCAACGCATCTCTCTCGCAGCAACTCCACTTTGGGCAGCGTGAGGCTCTTCAACACATCTCTCTCGCAGCAACTCCACTTCGGGAAGCGAAAAAATCGGGCTCTCCTTCACGCTGAGAGACATTGAATGACAGACAAAATTGCAGATAAAATTCCTTCTTTGCAGCATATTCTTCCTCTCTAGCAGATGTCTCATCCAGCACTCTAGCTTCGATACACTTGTTAAGTTTCCTAGACATATTTAAATAATCAGACAATGAATAACACCATTAAAATACCAGTGTTTCATGACTCTAGGTAAAGTATCATTACCGAAACGGACGATGACTGCAGCTTTAAGCTGTATGATCCGGGAACCATCCATCATAGCAAACCCTTGGGGAAGTACATAGGCCTTCAGGAGATCATAGATATGGGGGTCGAAGAGACTCACCGTAAACTTAGGATATATAGTCCCAAACGCAGGACCATCATGCAAAGGAGTGGCAAAACCACCTGTGATTGCATCAGCAAAATGCATATGTCTTGTATCTATAACGACACATAATGAAGAAACATTTAAGAAAGGTCGAACAAGAGGATTTAGGCCTAACCGGATAGCGCCTAGATGTGCATATTTATAACCTTTCTTGCGTGCCCAATCGATTTGAGATTTTTCAAGCAAGTTGATATGGACTGGTTGATCTGCATTGGTGAATGCAATATCAACGGATGAAACACAGAAATGCTGTGCAGACACATATTCCCAGAGTTTGAGTTTATAGATTTCTTTTGGAAGCAGAGTAGGGAGTTTCCATTCATGTGAAGGATTGAATTCATCTATATGAACAATACTGGAGTCAGGATCAGAAGTGCTGCAATTTGAGAAAGAAGAACGGCGTTCAGCTAAACTAACAGTACCATCTTCTGCTTGCTGACAGTCAAGACGGGTGTGAGAAACACTATCCATCGTTGGGTCCATCTGAAAAGGAACTATGTCTCACTAGCGGTCGGAACAATGCAGGGACTTACTCAGGCACTCTCTCTTTGGCCTTCACTGCCCTTTTTCCACAACCTCTCTTCTAGCTCCTAGGAACACCACCGATCAATCAACAAGTTTCCTTGCTTACTGGATAATGTAAGGTGTCTAAGTCAAGAAGACAGAAAATGCAAAGCAAGTCTAACAAGAACTTACAAAGAATGCTTCTCGAAATGTTTGCAGAACAAATGGAATGCAATATCACGATCTCTGACCATCTGTTGATAATTCTCATAACAATCCAAATCACTATCAGGGTGAAGCATTAGCCACAATAGAAACTTCTCAGCGTGTGCTAGACGATCTATCGCCGAAACTCGATAGTTATTTCGAACCATTTAATGGCTCTGATACCAAGGAGCAGGATCGACACACAATTTCACGATCGACACACGATTTCACAATTTCAAACTTGTACTGGGATATTAATGTTATCTTCTACAATGGATATTACTTCTTTTAATAAAATGCGAGAAATGCAGTATATCAACAAAATGCATATAGCAATGACCAATGGTATTATAGTGAACAATAACATGAATAGTATTTTTGCAGGGCCGAGTAACAGTACATTTACAGAGCCGAATGAACAGTATGATTACAGACTCAAATAGGTATTATGACAGAAGAACCTAAGCAGTTTCTGATCCCAGTTGGTCACTCGAAGTGCAGAGGGAGAGCATACGCTACTTGGTCTTTTACAGACTCATTACAACTTGAGATCACTGTTTTTGATCCCAGCTGATCACACTAAGGCGTAGAGGGAGAGCATACACAGTGCTCGGCACCAAAAGAATGCAACCTAGAGCCGAGCAGACTACTTGCTCAGACTGACACACTAAAACTTGCAGATCTTTCTAAGACTCGGGATGTGATCTCCGAATATGGTGATCAACAATGAGCCCGAGGGACTTATTTATAGCATCCTAGCCGGTGCAACCGGTAGACACTGACTGGCACTAACTGGTCAAAAAGAGATCCGGTAGCCATTACCTACACTTAGACAGTCATAACCGAATCATCGGGGTGGAAAGTGGGGACTACCACTTCCATTATCTCGTCCCTTAATTGGCCAGAGGCATTACGGGGACCCAAAGAATCATCATGACAGACCGACAAACAGACAGCATAAAACACAGTGGAGCATAGCTGGCCCACGGCAGCATCTAAGCTATTATTTACACAGCGGAGCTTTCATCCGGCCCGCGGCGGAATCAATCGTGGGGCAAACCTAGCCCACTCATGCTTCATAAGGCCCACCACTACTTTCAATCATATAAGTCGCGGCCTTGAAGATACTCCCATATGTCATCATCTTCCGGGGAGTCGTAACCTTGAGCATCTTCTACAGGAGAGTCAGTAGCCTCAATGTCCGGAGGAAGCGGATATAATCAAGGAGAGAAACAACATTGTATATTGGAACCGTGAAAGACTTCTAGCGGTTCGCAAATGAACTCTCCGCGGAACTTTGACTCAACTCTGAATTCAAGAGGAATGTCACGAATAGTTACCCGTGACTCTATGTGGTCACCTTCCACATTTCTCTGTATTACCTTCTGCTGTACATACATGCGGTGCTCAAGCGGCTTGTAGGAGCCTCCTTCAAAATGTAGCTTGAATTTAAACCAAAGTTCTCTTTGGTGTGCTATTTCCATATCAGCTTTAAGATGAAGGATAAAATTTGCTCTGCGGTTTTCCCAGTCCGTTCTAGGGCAGAACTTGTCAAGGAAAACATCTGTCCAACCCGACCACTTGGCATTGGCTTTGAGGTTAGCTGGGTCGGCGAAGATTACCACAGTATCATTTTCTCTGCAACATTGTCAGATTAGATTGTAGGATGTCCATGTAAGATTTCCTGCACAGAGATCAATATACCAGAGATGATCAGTATCATCGTAATCTGTCCACACCTATGGGCAATCTCGGAGTTTTCCAGTGGCATCTGCAAAGCTGAAGAAAGCTTCTTTTTCCCAGCGTTCAAGAATAGTCAGCTTCAATGGAGAAGACTGAATATTTTTTATCATTGTCAACTGCAGAAACCTTTTCGCTTCATCTGCTGAAACATACTCCAATGACTCAATACGAACATTCCTGGGCAATGTACCATCCCAGGGAAGGATGAACAATCCTTCTTTTTGCAGCAATTCTTCATGGGTCTTTGGCATCTTTGTTGCATCTTTTTCTTTCTGTTCTCTTCTCATTCGTCTTTGTGCAAGACCAGAGCTGGATTCTCCTGGATCAAACATGTTTAGTGCAGGCTGAAGTTCTTTCAAATCTTCTGCTGACTCCCTGGTCAACATATCAGCAAGGCAGTTAAGATAGCCTGGTTTATACACAATTTCATAATCAAAATTAGACAACCATATAAACCATTTTAAAATACGACTATTGTTTTCTGCCATCACAGTTTCATTCTTCAGCATTCCAGGCATTATTTTTAAATCAGTCCTGATAATGAATTTTACTGGCTTAAGGAAGAGAATGAAATGTTGCACAGTCTTCTTGACTGCCAATATTTATTTATGGCTAGAGGGATAATTTAATTCAGATTTCTTGAAGGATCCCGAACCGTAGCCACAGATATGTTCTTTCTGATCAATGGCTTCAAGTAACACTTCACCCCATGTATGGGCAGATGCATCTGTTTCTATGATCAGATTGCCTTTCCCTGTGGGCAGGCTAAGTGCAGGCAGCTTTATGACTTTTTCTTTTATCTTTTTAACAGCCGCAGTCATTTCTCTAGACCATGCAGGCGGATTTTTTCTCAATCTGCGTTGAAGCAGAACAATATCAGCGGCCTGACCTTGATAAAATGGTCTGATATAATTTAAAGCACCAAGGAACCTCTGGAGTTGTGTTTTGTCTGTAATTTCATTAGCAAATTTGCTAAAACTCTGAAGAACATGGTTTTGTAACACAACCGTTCCTTTATTAATCTTTAATCCGAGAAATTCAATCTCGATCTTTCCTATCTCCATCTTTGGTTCAGAGAGAACCAATCCATGCTTGTATACCAAATCATAAAAGATCTGCAGATGCTTGAGATGCTCCTGCAGGCTGTGAGAGCAGATCAGTATATCATCAATAAAGACCAATATCCATGGATAGTCTCTGAATATATCTTCCATCCGTTTTTGGAACTTAGATGGAGCATTATTAATTCCAAAGGGGAGAACTTTCCACTGGTATAATCCATGTGGAACAACAAATGCAGTTTTAAACCTATCTTTAGCCTCAATAACAATCTGATAGAAACCGGATTTCAAGTCGAACTTGCTAAAGATAGTGCAACCTGTTATTCGCTGTAATAAACTGGCTTTATCAGGTAAAGGATACTTGACTTTCTGGAGAACAACATTTAGTGGCTTGAAATTAACCACTAACCTTGGTTTTCCTCGCTTTTGTTCTGAATGTTTATTGACTAAGAAGGCGCGGCATGCCCAAGCACTCTTGGAAGGTTCTATCAGTCCTTTCTCTAGTAACTCTGCAATCTCCTGTTTGTAGAATGCTCGTTCAGAAGGAGTCATTATTCTTGCAGAAGCCTTCATAGGTTTGATCTTCTGGAGAGGATCATAAGGTAATGTAACGAAGTATTTTTCTCTCTTCCAAAATGCATTAGGGCTATCAGAACAACAGTCTTTTCTAAGCTTTTCAGAAATCTCTTTTAACATTTTCTCACCGTGTGTTTCTGAATAAGCTATTGCTCTTTCCATCTTTGCTAGCCGAGGAATACTAGCATCTTATGGTTCCTTTATACTCCGACATTTGATTTCACTTGTGAATGATAAAGGAAGGATTACTTTCCTCTTATTGATATGACAAGTGAAAGTCATCTGGTAATGATCTACTGTGTAGGGACTGACTTGATGTAAGAAATCAGATCCTAACAAATAGTCATCTTTCAGTTCATCCAGTCTGTAGAAAGTTAGCTTACTCTGAGCTTTGCCAAATATGACTGGAACAATTTCAACTTTTCCTTTTATAGGTACTGGGGTACCATGGATAGCAGTTCCACTGCCAAAAGTCTTCTCCCAGTAATAAAAGGGTAGAGCAGAACCTTTTGCAAGATTAACCTGACAACCAAAATCAATCTGACAGGAAAGAGTGTATGGTTTGAATTCTTGCAAATCAAACTTTATTTGTATATACAGTTTTGCACCAGACATTAGAAACATACCGGGCTGAGTATTTACAGTCTGATCAAGCTCTTCAGTAGTATCTACAATTTCTACATCTCTATCTAGAGCTCCTTTTATGAACTTATTTACTTCTTCTTCTGAAGAGTGTTCGTCTTCAGCGTCTAAGATCTTTATGTGATCTCGGAGCTCACTTACTTCTGTACAGAGCTGCTTTATCTGTTGCTGCTTCTCCTTCACCATAGCTCTCAGAGTTTCTCTCGTTGAGAGTCTATACTGTTGTCTACTTTCATGCTTATCTGGGTAAGCCTTATATATAGTTGCTGGCTCATGAAAGCTGACTACTTTGTGAGGCAACTCTTCTCTTGGTGTTTCTGAGACTTTCTGTTTGCCTTTTAGTTGTTCTAGCAGCAAGGCTTTTTCAGTTCTTAGCTTTTCTCGCAGTTGATACTGATATGGCTAAGTTTCAGCAAAAGCTAAGTCAATGGCAGCTATCTGCTTTTCTAAATCATAATGCTTAGGAAAGGAAAGCATATACAGGGAAAAGTTAAATTCAGGAGGCTGGAAAGTATTTACAGAAGAGGAAATAGAGGGACAGGGAGAACTGGGCATATTACACCCCCCCAAATTTGGAGGCTCGGAAGCATCGGTATCGGAAGCAGAATCTGACAGATCAGAGGAGGAGGCTGAAGAGGGACCAAATTTATTAAGCTCAGGGAGATCATCATAATCATATTCAGAATCGGAATCCGAGGGGAGAAAAAGGAAATCACCAGTAGGAGGCTGAGAAGAAGAGGAATACCTCCACCATTGAGGTTGTACAGAAGCACAGAAAGCGGCAAGACGGGGCTTCGCTTTCTTTTTAGGGCACTTATTTGCCCAATGGCCTTTAGCGCTGCAAAGGAAATAGGATTCCTTATCTGCGGGTTTCCGCCTTTTCGTGATGTACTTTTTCTTACGAGGAGGTAGTCTTTGTTGCTTCTGATATTTCTGGTATTTTGGCCTTTTCCTGTTAAACTTTAAGGGTTTATCAGGATAGCGATATCTGGGATTACTAGTGAAGAGATTCTTTTTCTTCGGCTTGTGTGAACACTAGCATTTCTGATTAAGATGACCACGATTGTGGGCACCAAATCCCCATTCTGGCATTTGTGCCACCTTCTTGCAAAATGAAGATGTATACATATTCTGATGTCTTTTAAAGTCCTTATCAATCCGCTTTTCAAGGCAGTGCTCCTGCCATGTTTCTTTGATGTGATGATGGAGCTGAGCAATTGATAAATTCTGATAATTCAAATTTTTATCTTTCATGTATTTTTCTACGGCATCCGAGACATGACCTGGGAATCTTCTCAGGTAGTGTTTGAGATATGCCGAGTCACTTGCTTTTCCTGCTCTTATTAGCAGTTTTTGCATATAACAGAAATACTCATCAGCAAGTGATAAGTCACAAAGCCTGGCAGACATAAAAAGAGATCCTAGATGATCTGCATCATCTTCGTCATCGCCACCATGAAACTGTGTTGCCAAGGATTTGAGTAGTTGTTGATCTGCGTCATCAGAATTTAGAATATCATCACGTACCCTTTGGGGCAACCATCTCCACCATTCATTGGCCAATCCCGTAAGTCCAGTAACTAAAAGGGTAGCAATTTGCTGGCCAGATATGTCTAGGTTTTGAGCTTTCTTTGACAAAGTCCAGTGAAAGAGTAAATTCAATGAATCATGTATGGCATCTCTGAACTGACAGTCAATATTCAGGATGGGGTGATCAGGCATCTGAGAGATAATATTATTAAAGGTATGGGTACTGAAATTTAATGGAACTCGAGGACCTTGGGTAGGTTCTCTTTCTGCCATGTGCTCATCGTACTCAGGTTGTGGTCGAGAACCAGAGGAAGATCCTATCACATTTGTGCTTAACATGCTTAAGTCTATATTGGAGTTAGGGACGGGTTGAGGTTTCTCAGGCTGTTCAATGCTTTCAACAGTTTCTGTAGAGAGAGAAACTAGAGGTGGAACCAGACTTAAGACTTTATGTATTGTCTCTTCAGAAATAGTAGGAGGCAGAGACTTAATAGCAGTTACCCATCTTGTAAGAGAACGAAATTCTCTATCGGACTGACCAAAATCAAATTCTGGTCTCTGATCACTGTTATCTGTTGCCATCATCCCAAATGACATGCTGCGCTCTAGTTTGGCTTTAGTTTCTTTTCTTTTGTAGCCTTCAGCAGCTAAAGCTAAAACAACAGGGCTAGGTTTGTTAACCCTGGAACCCAGAGAAGATGCTTTTCTTGTCAACTCTCCCATCTTACTCATTCGAGTAAGAATATTCTCAGAGGCTTTTGCAATCATCTTTTTAATGGCTTCTGAGTCAGCAAGTAAATGCTGAACAAGCTCCAGCTTGGCACTTACTTCGGCTATTTTCTCTTTTTCTTCCTGCATGCTGGCTTTCAAGCTTAGAATGTCTTGGGCCATATCATCCAAGTTTTTGGCAGTTAGACCCTGCTGCAGGTTTCCCCAATTACTTAATCTGACTTCATCAGATGGTGTTTCCCCGACTTCTACCGTTTTCTGAGGTAGGTACTCTCTTTTTGATAGACCATCTGGAGTATATTGTCTGAAAGGGATGTTAGGTAGATTTCTACCCGGAAAGTATGACTTTCTGCCTTCCCTTTCCATTTCATAAGCATCATTCTCTCTAGGAAGAGAAAACATACCTAGTTGGGGAGTTTTTCTATGACGCCGGGGTACTTCGAATGTCTTACGACATGCTGGACAATATTTATGCTGTCCTCTGTGTTCTGTGTCATGTACACCTGTGAATGACTCTGAAGAGTTGGAATCTGGAACAGAAGGAGTGGAGGAAAGTTTTCTGTCGACTGCATAAGAAGAGGTAGATGTAGAACGAGATAAAGAAGGATTTACATCCGCAAGGGAGAATCTTGGAAATGGCGTAACATTAGGTAACCGGAAGGAACTATTTTGTCTGTCAAAGGTCATGGGCTGCTTTTTCAAAGCAGCCTGTAAAGCTTCAGTGTTTCGGAGTTCATCATATTTACACTCCCATTCTTGTGGATATTTAATGCCTGTCCAGTCGAAGAGAACAGGTTGTGCTTTATGGGAGATATCCTTTTCCACCACGCTGAGCAGGCGCGGGGTATTATGAACAGGGGACTGGAGTGCAGGTAAAGTATCATTACCGAAACGGACGATGACAGCAGCTTTAAGCTGTATGATCCGTGAACCATCCATCATAGCAAACCCTTGGGGAAGTACATAGGCCTTCAGGAGATCATAGATATGGGGGTTGAAGAGACTCACGCTAAACTTAGGATATATAGTCCCAAACACAGGACCATCATGCAAAGGAGTGGAAAAACACCTATGATTGCATCAGCAAAATGCATATGTCTTGTATCTATAGCGACACATAATGAAGAAACATTTAGGAAAGGTCGAACAAGAGGATTTAGGCCTAATCGGATAGCGCCTAGATGCGCATACTCATAACCTTTCTTGCGTGCCCAATCGATCTGAGATTTTTCAAGCAAGTTGATATGGACTGGTTGATCTGCATTGGTGAATGCAATATCAACGGATGAAACACAGAAATGTTGTGCAGACACATTCCCAGAGTTTGAGTTTATAGATTTCTTTTGGAAGCAGAGTAGGGAGTTTCCATTCATGTGAAGGATTGAATTCATCTATATGAACAATACTGGAGTCAGGATCAGAAGTGCTGCAATTTGAGAAAGAAGAACGGAATTCAGCTAAACTAACAGTACCATCTTCTGCTTGCTGACAGTCAAGACAGGTGTGAGCAACACTATCCATCGTTGGGTCCATCTGAAAAGGAACTATGTCTCACTAGCGGTCGGAACAATGCAGGGACTTACTCAGGCACTCGCTCTTTGGCCTTCACTGCCCTTTTTCCACAACCTCTCTTCTAGCTCCTAGGAACACCACCGATCAATCAACAAGTTTCCTTGCTTACTGGATAATGTAAGGTGTCTAAGTCAACAAGACAGAAAATGCAAAGCAAGTCTAACAAGAACTTACAAAGAATGCTTCTCGAAATGTTTGCAGAACAAATGGAATGCAAGATCACGATCTCTGACCATCTGTTGATAATTATCGTAACAATCCAAATCACTATCAGGGTGAAGCATTAGCCACAATAGAAACTTCTCTGCATGTGCTGGACGATCTATTGCCGAAACTCGATAGTTATTTCGAACCATTTAATGGATCTGATACCAAGGAGCAGGATTGACACACAATTTCACGATCGACACACAAGTTCACAATTTCAAACTTGTACTGGGATATTAATGTTATCTTCTACAATGGATATTACTTCTTTTAATAAAATGCGAGAAATGCAGTATATCAACAAAATGCATATAGCAATGACCAATGGTATTATAGTGAACAGTAACATGAATAGTATTTTTGCAGGGCCGAGTAACAGTACATTTACAGAGCCAAATGAACAGTATGATTACAAACTCAAATAGGTATTATGACAGAAGAACCTAAGCAGTTTCTGATCCTAGTTGGTCACTCGAAGTGCAGAGGTAGAGCATACGCTACTTGGTATTTTACAGACTCATTACAACTTGAGATCACTGTTTTTGATCCCACCTGATCGCACTAAGGCGCACAGGGAGAGCATACACAGCGCTCGACACCAACAGAATGCAACCTAGAGTTGAGCAGACTACTTGCTCAGACTGACACACTAAAACTTGCAGATCTCTCTAAGACTCGGGATGTGATCTCCGAATATGGTGATCAACAATGAGCCCGAGGGATTTATTTATAGCATCCTAGCCAGTGCAACCGGTAGAAACTGACTGGCACTAACCGGTCAAAAAGAGATCCGGTAGCCATTACCTACACTTAGACAGTCATAACCGAATCATCGGGGTGGAAAGTGGGGACTACCACTTCCATTATCTCGTCCCTTAATTGGCCAGAGGCATTACGGGGACCCGAAGAATCATCATGATAGACCGACAAACAGACAACATAAAACACAATGCAGCATAGCTGGCCCATGGCAGCATCTAAGCTATTATTTACACAACGGAGCTTTCATCCGGCCCGCGGCGGAATCAATCATGGGGCAAACCTGACCCACTCAGGCTTCATAAGGCCCACCACTGCTTTCAATCATATAAGTCGCGGCCTTGAAGATACTCCCATATGTCATCATCTTCCGGGGAGTCGTAACCTTGAGCATCTTCTACAGGAGAGTCTGTAGCGTCAATGTCCGGAGGAAGCGGATATAATCAAGGAGAGAAACAACATTGTATATCAGAACCGTGAAAGACTTCTAGCGGTTCACAAATGAACTCTCCGCGGAACTTTGACTCAACTCTGAAGTCAAGAGGAATGTCACGAATAGTTACCCGTGACTCTATGTGGTCACCTTCCACATTTCTCTGTATTACCTTCTGCTGTACATACATGCGGTGCTCAAGCGGCTTGTAGGAACCTCCTTCAAAATGTAGCTTGAATTTAAACCAAAGTTCTCTTTGGTGTGCTATTTCCATATCAGCTTTAAGATGAAGGATAAAATTTGCTCTGCGGTTTTCCCAGTCCGTTCTAGGGCAGAACTTGTCAAGGAAAACATCTGTCCAACCCGACCACTTGGCATTGGCTTTGAGGTTAGCTGGGTCGGCGAAGATTACCACAGTATCATTTTCTCTGCAGCATTGTAAGATTAGATTGTAGGATGTCCATGTAAGATTTCCTGCGCAGAGATCAATATACCAGAGATGATCAGTATCATCATAATCTGTTCACACCTCTGGGCAATCTCGGAGTTTTCCAGTGGCATCTGCAAAGCTGAAGAAAGCTTCTTTTTCCCAGCATTCAAGAATAGTCAGCTTCAATGGAGAAGACTGAATATTTTTTATCATTGTCAACTGCAGAAACCTTTTCGCTTCATCTGCTGAAGCATACTCCAATGACTCAATACGAACATTCCTGGGCAATGTACCATCCCAGGGAAGGATGAACAATCCTTCTTTTTGCAGGAATTCTTCATGGGTCTTTGGCATCTTTGCTGCATCTTTTTCTTTCTGTTCTCTTCTCATTCGTCTTTGTGCAGGACCAGAGCTGGATTCTCCTGGATCAAACATGTTTAGTGCAGGCTGAAGTTCTTTCAAATCTTCTGCTGACTCCCTGGTCAACATATCAGCAAGGCAGTTAAGATAGCCTGGTTTATACACAATTACATAATCAAAATTAGACAACCATATAAACCATTTTAAAATACGACTATTGTTTTCTGCCATCACATTTTCATTCTTCAGCATTCCAGGCATTATTTTTAAATCAGTCCTGATAATGAATTTTACTGGCTTAAGGAAGAGAATGAAATGTTGCACAGTCTTCTTGACTGCAAATATTTCTTTATGGCTAGAGGGATAATTTAATTCAGCTTTCTTGAAGGATCCCGAACCGTAGCCACAGATATGTTCTTTCTGATCAATGGCTTCAAGTAACACTCCACCCCATGTATGGGCAGATGCATCTGTTTCTATGATCAGATTGCCTTTCCCTGTGGGCAGGCTAAGTGCATGCAGCTTTATGACTTTTTCTTTTATCTTTTTAACAGCTGTAGTCATTTCTCTAGACCATGCAGGCGGATTTTTTCTCAATCTCCGTTGAAGCAGAACAATATCAGCGGCCTAACCTTGATAAAATGGTCTGATATAATTTAAAGCACTAAGGAACCTCTGGAGTTGTGTTTTGTCTGTAATTTCATTAGGAAATTTGCTAAAACTCTGAAGAACATGGTTTTGTAACACAACCGTTCCTTTATTAATCTTTAATCCGAGAAATTCAATCTCGGTCTTTCCTATCTCCATCTTTGGTTCAGAGAGAACCAATCCATGCTTGTATACCAAATCATAAAAGATCTGCAGATGCTTGAGATGCTCCTGCAGGCTGTGAGAGCAGATCAGTATATCATCAATAAAGACCAATATCCATGGATAGTCTCTGAATATATCTTCCATCCGTTTTTGGAACTCAGATGGAGCATTATTAATTCCAAAGGGGAGAACTTTCCACTGGTATAATCCATGTGGAACAAAAAATGCAGTTTTAAACCTATCTTTAGCCTCAATACCAATCTGATAGAAACCGGATTTCAAGTCGAACTTGCTAAAGATAGTGCAACCTGTTATTCGCTGTAATAAACTGGCTTTATCAGGTAAAGGATACCTGACTTTCTGGAGAACAACATTTAGTGGCTTGAAATTAACCACTAACCTTGGTTTTCCTCGCTTTTGTTCTGAATGTTTATTGACTACGAAGGCGCGGCATGCCCAAGGACTCTTGGAAGGTTCTATCAGTCCTTTCTCTAGTAACTCTGCAATCTCCTGTTTGCAAAATGCTCGTTCAGAAGGAGTCATTATTCTTGCAGAGGCCTTCATAGGTTTGATCTTCTGGAGAGGATAATAAGGTAATGTAACGAAGTATTTTTCTCTCTTCCAGAATGCATTAGGGCTATCAGAACAACAATCTTTTCTAAGCTTTTCAGAAATCTCTTTTAACATTTTCTCACCGCGTGTTTCTGAATAAGCTATTGCTCTTTCCATCTTTGCTAGCCGAGGAATACTAGCATCTTCTGGTTCCTTTATACTCCGACATTTGATTTCACTTGTGAATGATAAAGGAAGGATTACTTTCCTCTTATTGATATGACAAGTGAAAGTCATCTGGTAATGATCTACTGTGTAGGGACTGACTTGATGTAAGAAATCAGATCCTAACAAATAGTCATCTTTCAGTTCATCCAGTCTGTAGAAAGTTAGCTTACTCTGAGCTTTGCCAAATATGACTGGAACAATTTCAACTTTTCCTTTTATAGGTACTGGGGTACCATGGATAGCAGTTCCACTGCCAAAAGTCTTCTCCCAGTAATAAAAGGGTAGAGCAGAACCTTTTGCAAGATTAACCTGACAACCAGAATCAATCTGACAGGAAAGAGGGTATGGTTTGAATTCTTGCAAATCAAACTTTATTTGTATATACAGTTTTGGACCAGACATTAGAAACATACAGGGCTGAGTATTTACAGTCTGATCAAGCTCTTCAGTAGTATCTACAATTTCTACATCTCTATCTAGAGTTCCTTTTATGAACTTATTTACTTCTTCTTCTGAAGAGTGTTCTTCTTCAGCGTCTAAGATCTTTATGTGATCTCGGAGCTCACTTACTTCTGTACAGAGCTGCTTTATCTGTTGCTGCTTCTCCTTCACCATAGCTCTCAAAGTTTTTCTCGTTGAGAGTCTATACTGTTGTCTGCTTTCATGCTTATCTGGGTAAGCCTTGTATATAGTTGTTGGCTCATGAAAGCTGACTACTTTGTGAGGCAACTCTTCTCTTGGTGTTTCTGAGACTTTCTGTTTTCCTTTTAGTTGTTCTAGCAGCAAGGCTTTTTCAGTGCTTAGCTTTTCTCGCAGCTGATACTGATATGGCTGAGTTTCAGCAAAAGCTAAGTCAATGGCAGCTATCTACTTTTCTAAATCATAATGCTTAGGAAAGGAAAACATATACAGGGAAAAGTTAAATTCAGAAGGCTGGAAAGTATTTACAGAAGAGGAAATAGAGGGACAGGGAGAACTGGGCATATTACACCCCCCCAAATTTGGAGCCTCGGAAGCATCAGTATCAGAAGCAGAATCCGACAGATCAGAGGAGGAGGCTGAAGAGGGACCAAATTTATTAAGCTCAGGGAGATCATCAGAATCATATTCAGAATCAGAATCCGAGGGGAGAAAAAGGAAATCACCAGTAGGAGGCTGAGAAGAAGAGGAATACCTCCACCATTGAGGTTGTACAGAAGCACAGAAAGCGGCAAGATGGCGCTTCGCTTTCTTTTTAGGGCACTTATTTGCCCAATGGTCTTTAGCGCCGCAAAGGAAACATGATTCCTTATCTGCGGGTTTCCGCCTTTTCGTGATGTACTTTTTCTTATGAGGAGGTAGTCTTTGTTGCTTCTGATATTTCTGGTATTTTGGCCTTTTCCTGTTAAACTTTAAGGGTTTATCAGGATAGTGATATCTGGTATCACTAGTGAAGAGATTCTTTTTCTTCGGCTTGTGTGAACACTGGCATTTCTGATTAAGATGACCACGATTGTGGGCACCACATCCCCAATCTGGCATTTGTGCCACCTTCTTGCAAAATGAAGGTGTATACATATTCTGATGTCTTTTAAAGTCCTTATCAATCCACTTTTCAAGGCAGTGCTCCTGCCATGTTTCTTTGATGTGATGATGGAGCTGAGCAATTGATAAATTCTGATAATTCAAATTTTTATCTTTCATGTATTTTTCTACGGCATCCGGAACATGACCTGGGAAGCTTCTCAGGTAGTGTTTGAGATATGTCGGGTCACTTGCTTTTCCTGCTCTTATTAGCAGTTTTTGCATATAACAGAAATACTCATCAGCAAGTGATAAGTCACAAAGCCTGGCAGACATAAAAAGAGATCCGAGATGATCTGCATCATCTTCGTCATCGCCACCATGAAACTGTGTTGCCTAGGATTTGAGTAGTTGTTGATCTGCGTCATCAGAACTTAGAATATCATCACGTACCCTTTGGGGCAACCATCTCCACCATTCATTGGCCAATCCCGTAAGTCTAGTAGCTAAAAGGGTAGCAATTTGCTGGCCAGATATGTCTAGGTTTTGAGCTTTCTTTGACAAAGTCCAGTGAAAGAGTAAATTCAATGAATCATGTATGGCATCTCTAAACTGACAGTCAATATTCAGGATGGGGTGATTAGGCATCTGAGAGATAATATTATTAAAGGTATGGGTACTGAAATTTAATGGAACTCGAGGACCTTGGGTAGGTTCTCTTTCTACCATGTGCTCATCGTACTCAGGTTGTGGTCGAGAACCAGAGGAAGATCCTATCACATTTGTGCTTAACATGCTTAAGTCTATATTGGAGTTAGGGACGGGCTGATGTTTCTCAGGCTGTTCAATGCTTTCAACAGTTTCTGTAGAGAGAGAAAGTGGAGGTGGAACCAGACTTAAGACTTTCTGTATTGTCTCTTCAGAAATAGTAGGAGGCAGAGACTTAATAGCAGTTACCCATCTTGTAAGAGAACGAAATTCTCTATCGGACTGACCAAAATCAAATTCTGGTCTCTGATCACTGTTATCTATTGCCATCATCCCAAATGACATGCTGCGCTCTAGTTTGGCTGTAGTTTCTTTTCTTTTGTAGCCTTCAGTAGCTAAAGCTAAAACAGCAGGGCTAGGTTTGTTAACCCTGGAACCCAAAGAAGATGCTTTTCTTGTCAACTCTCCCATCTTATTCATTCCAGTAAGAATATTCTTAGAGGCTTTTGCAATCATCTTTTTAATGGCTTCTCAGTCAGCAAGTAAATGCTGAACAAGCTCCAGCTTGGCACTTACTTCGGCTATTTTCTCTTTTTCTTCCTGCATGCTGGCTTTCAAGCTTAGAATGTCTTGGGCCATATCATCCAAGTTTTTGGTAGTTAGACCCTGCTACAGGTTTCCCCAATTACTTAATCAGACTTCATCAGATGGTGTTTCCCCGACTTCTACCGTTTTCTGAGGTAGGTACTCTCTTTTTGATAGACCATCTGGAGTATATTGTCTGAAAGTGATGTTAGGTAGATTTCTACCCGGAAAGTATGACTTTCTGCCTTCCCTTTCCATTTCATAGGCATCATTCTCTTTAGAAAGAGAAAACATACCTAGTTGGGGAGTTTTTCTATGACGTCGGAGTACTTCAAATGTCTTACGACATGCTGGACAATCTTTATGCTGTCCTCTGTGTTCTGTGTCATGTACACCTGTGAATGACTCTGAAGAGTTGGAATCTGGAACAGAAGGAGTGGAGGAAAGTTTTCTGTCGACTGCATAAGAAGAGGTAGATGCAGAACGAGATAAAGAAGGATTTACATCCGCAAGGGAGAATCTTGGAAATGGCGTAACATTAGGTAACCGGAAGGAACTATTTTGTCTGTCAAAGGTCATGGGCTGCTTTTTCAAAGCGGCCTGTAAAGCTTCAGTGTTTCGGAGTTCATCATATTTACACTCCCATTCTTGTGGATATTTAATGCCTATCCAGTCAAAGAGAACAAGTTGTGCTTTACGGGAGATATCCTTTTCCACCACGCTGAGCAGGCGCGGGGTATTATGAACAGGGGACTGGAGTGCAGGTAAAGTATCATTACCGAAACGGAGGATGACAGCAGCTTTAAGCTGTATGATCCGGGAACCATCCATCATAGCAAACCCTTGGGGAAGTACATAGGCCTTCAGGAGATCATAGATATGGGGGTCGAAGAGAATCACGCTAAACTTAGGATATATAGTCCCAAACGCAGGACCATCATGCAAAGGAGTGGCAAAACCACCTATGATTGCATCAGCAAAATGCATATGTCTTGTATCTACAGCGACACATAATGAAGAAACATTTAGGAAAGGTCGAACAAGAGGATTTAGGCCTAACCGGATAGCGCCTAGATGCGTATACTTATAACCTTGCTTGCGTGCCCAATCGATCTGAGATTTTTCAAGCAAGTTGATATGGACTGGTTGATCTGCATTGGTGAATGCAATATCAACGGATGAAACACGGAAATGCTGTGCAGACACATATTCCCAGAGTTTGAGTTTATAGATTTCTTTTGGAAGCAGAGTAGGGAGTTTGCATTCATGTGAAGGATTGAATTCATCTATATGAACAATACTGGAGTCAGGATCAGAAGTGCTGCAATTTGAGAAAGAAGAACGGCGTTCAGCTAAACTAATAGTACCATCTTCTGCTTGCTGACAGTGAAGACGGGTGTGAGCAACACTATCCATCGTTGGGTCCATCTGAAAAGGAACTATGTCTCACTAGCGGTCGGAACAATGCAGGGACTTACTCAGGCACTCTCTCTTTGGCCTTCACTGCCCTTTTTCCACAACCTCTCTTCTAGCTCCTAGGAACACCACCAATCAATCAACAAGTTTCCTTGCTTACTGGATAATGTAAGGTGTCTAAGTCAACAAGGCAGAAAATGCAAAGCAAGTCTAACAAGAACTTACAAAGAATGCTTCTCGAAATGTTTGCAGAACAAATGGAATGCAAGATCACGATCTCTGATCATCTGTTGATAATTCTCGTAACAATCCACATCACTATCAGGGTGAAGCATTAGACACAATAGAAACTTCTCTGCGTGTGCTGGACGATCTATTGCCGAAACTCGATAGTTATTTCGAACCATTTAATGGCTCTGATACCAAGGAGCATCCAGCTCTGGTCCTGCACAAAGACGAATGAGAAGAGAACAGAAAGAAAAAGATGCAGCAAAGATGCCAAAGACCCATGAAGAATTGCTGCAAAAAGAAGGATTGTTCATCCTTCCCTGGGATGGTACATTGCCCAGGAATGTTCGTATTGAGTCATTTTCTCTGCAGCATTGTAAGATTAGATTGTAGGATGTCCATGTAAGATTTCCTGCGCAGAGATCAATATACCAGAGATGATCAGTATCATCGTAATCTGTCCACACCTCTGGGCAATCTCGAAGTTTTCCAGTGGCATCTGCAAAGCTGAAGAAAGCTTCTTTTTCCCAGCGTTCAAGAATAGTCAGCTTCAATGGAGAAGACTGAATATTTTTTATCATTGTCAACTGCAAAAACCTTTTCGCTTCATCTGCTGAAGCGGTAAAATCCCACACCATTAAAATACCAGCATTTCATGTAGTAAAACCCCAAAAGAGAAACATCCACGCAGACAAAGTATTGAAGCTCATTAATGAAGAAAGAGATGGTCTCTGCCTCATAGACAACTCTCTACATTGCATATCCCAACCATGCACTATATACTTCATGAAATTAATTACATGAGTAAACCGTTACAGGTTATACCCGTTTGAGACAAAGTATTGAAGCTCATTAATGAAGAAGGAGAGATTACAAGATGGTCTCAGCCTCACCGACAACTCTCTACATTGCATATCCCAACCATACACTATATACTTCATAAAATTAGTTATATGAGTAAACCGTTACAGGTTATACCTGTTTTGAGAAACTTCCCCGTAAACATTTGTAATGAGAAACCTCCCATAAACATATTAATTTAGTTGTCATTTAACATAACCGAGCCCCACAAACAAAAATCCATGAGTACTTTTCATAGCCAAGGCTTGACTAAACCAGAAAATTTTCATGATGCTCCAACCACCAACACCTTTAGGCAAGGTCAACTTATCCCAAGCCAGCAAATGATAGCCGTCTTTCGAATGGGATACAGACCACAGAAAATTAAAAATTAATTCGCCTAATGAGAGAGAGAGGATCTGCGTGGGGACCTTGGCCAGGAATAGCCAGTAGATAGGAATGATATTTATAACCAAATTAATCAGACGTCCACCCATATATAGACGCCTAATGTAGCAAGCAAGAATCTTCTTCACAATCTTTTCACCAGCCATGGCTCATAACCAATCCGAAGATTGATAAGCACTTTTTAGAAAATAATCAAGACATTTTAATCCTTCCTCACGTGACTGCAAGTTGTATCGAAAGACCAATTTAACCGATAGCAGGAATGAATGTTGGACTTAGGGTCACTAATCAAGAGTCTTGAATCCATGCAAAAAAGTCCAGAATCTCCTTGTAATGATTTAATACAAAGAGGCAATACCGAAATGAGAACGTATCAACAAGTAATAAATGAGTTTTATGTATTGAAGATGAGACTTTGATATCCTTAATCATACCTTCCAATTTAGCCAAAGCAATCATCTGCTCAATCCTTCAATAACAAAGAGAAATAAAAAAGGAAATAAAGGGCAGCCTTGTCTTAGTGACTACTACTTTTGAAAAAAAAGGAGAAGGCTAACCATTGATAAAACAACGAAGTTGGTAGAATCACTACACCCATAATCCATTGTGTCACCCAAAAGCTCAAACCAACATTAATAAGTAATAACCTGAAAAATGATCTGTCAACTTGGTCATATGCTTTAACAAGGTCCAATTTCAAGACCAAAGCTTTCTGATGTTCAACTTTAGCAGAGTGAAGAGTTTCCTGTGCCACTCCAATAGCATCGAAAATATGACTTTATTCTTGGGAAAGACCCTAATATAAGCCAGCTCTCATGCTATTCACAATCACATTTGCAATAGAGTTGTTTAAATAGGGGATTTTTTTGACCTCTGTTTTCGGTTGGTTTTTATCAGTTTTTTGTCATAAATCTTCACGGAATTTTCAAAACTTTCCAAAAACACTGGTAGATATTACAGAGTGTAGATGTTGGGGTTTTCCTGTCATCTAATTTCGTTTATAAACTTAAAATTGCTCAACAAACAAACAAAAATTACAGATTTTGTAGATTAAATTTACAGGATTCTGACAGAAAATCAGCCTGAAAGTCAAAAAGACCCCTAGTTAAACAGCTCCATAATTTTATGTTGAAAGTTACAGAGATATGGGCAGGTAATCCTGGAACGAACCAGAATTACATTTCTTTGGGATTACCCCCGAGACCACTCCAGTGGTACGAGATTCTTCCACCAGACGAACCACTTCAGGGCCAATCAAATCAAAGAACTAAACATAAAATTCAACCGTCCATCGGCCAGTCCCAGGACTTTTGTCCTTGGCCATCTGCTTCAATATGTCTTCAACTTCCAAGACAGAAACATGTCTTCCAATCTCAATGCAATCTTCATCCGAAAAGATACGAAGAATCACTTGGATCACTTTCATCTGAGCGAGCAAATTATGAGAAGATAGTTTTTTAAAGAGTTCAGGAAAATACTTAGAGGCCATACCTTCAATCTCCCGTTGAGCAGTTATAACCTTGACACCCTCATGATCCTCAATCGACCAAATGTGTTCTGATCACCCTGTGCTATCCACAGCACCCTACTTTTAAGTCCCCAAATAGCCTCCTCTGCCCGGAGGTTCTCATCTTTAACAGCAACAAGACGTTTTGACTCCTCTAGATCATAGGCCGAAACATAGCCTACCATCGTCGAAGAGTATAGATCCTTAATCTGGACTTCCACCCAAACAAGATTCTGTGCTGATAACGAACCTGTTCTTTAATCCAGGGCACAACAATGCCTTTCAGGGAGTGAAGAAAAAGGGGAAGAAGATACATGGCAGTCCCACTATACTGTTGAAAGAAGTTCTACCACTGGGTTCTTACCAAAGAGTCAAACCCTTCCTTTTTAGACCATAAGTGACAGAATTTGAAAGGAAACTAGATCCTGTTGCAACCATTATCCAAGCCTAAAATAATAGGCAGGTGATCAGAAATGTTCAAAAATTCAACCCACGACTGGGAATACTCCGTCCAGGAATGAAGGTCATCTGCCAACAAATATCTGTCAAGCCACTTGAAAACAACATCCTCGACACAACGTCCATTCATACCAAATATTTAGTTATTTTCAAATTCTCTCCAAATTTTTGTACAGAGAAGTCCAATACAACCAAATTATGAATTGAAATCAAAATACTAGGAAAAAAAAATCCAAGACCAACAACCCAAGACCTCTCAAGAATGCGAGAGACATGTTATTCGGTTGATAAAGTGGACGACAATCCAATTATTAACCAGCATATGGATCCTGGGACGGTATGTGAGAAGAGGCTTCCAGTTAGCCAAGAACCGGTCCATAATTGCCGCCGGAGAAGGCTGGTTGTAAGAGGCTTTCCAATGCAAACAATTCTATGTTGTCTTCATTAACCCCTACGTTTTTAAACTAAACTAGACACTTTGTCTTGCATTCATAGATTTTTAAACTATACACTTTATTTTACATCCATACATTTTTAAACTATACACTTTGTTTTACATCCATTACAAATGGTGCTCATTGATATGTTTTATGGTATTTATATGGCTTAGAAAACTACATATCGTAGAGCAAAGTTTTCTAACATAATATCTTGATGATATATTGGGAAAAACCATGTTCTATCCTAAATTGAATGGATCTAGACAAAAAAAAATTTGTTGTCTTTGATTGATACCACATAAACATATCTTATCACTATTTAAATCCAAGGAGTATATGATGTGGACCTAACAACATGATCACTTTCCCAGGTTCTTCATGACTTAAAACCATGGTACCGGTGCTTGTGGCCAATAATGCTATTGGTTATTTCTTTGCACCGATAACAATAAAATACAATAGGGTATGGTGAGGAGGTACCAATTGTGATAGAGGAAATTATATACTTGATAATTATGGTCATCACCACATTCAAGAGGTTATTTGTCAACATAAATTGCTAATTCTATCGAGGCCTTGACAAGGAGCATTGTTGATGTACTATTACAATTGCCTTGACATGGAACATTATTGGCATATTGCGACTATGAGGGTATATGTAATATTTGTTTCTTGGGAGTTTATTTGATTATGTATATTTTGATACCAGCCAATACAATACATACATTATCATTAGAAGGAATTTGGGGCTAAAATGAGGCAAAAAAGAAAATGAGTCATTGTTGAATCGAAAATTCAATAATCCGTAGAATTTCAAATATTCAAGTCAACGATAATCATTTAGTTTGACATACGAAAAATCAAGGACGATTATGTATCATGCTTCCATTTGACAATATGAAGCCATATATACATCTCGTCTTAGTTAAGATCATAGTGAGTTAATCTTGGGATATGATGAATATATTTAGAACAAAAAATATGAAATATTTGATATTAATATACCTATGTTATTTATTTTATGACATATATAATTTATTAATTGTACTTCCATTAATTTTTTGTTTTTGTAAGTTGCACATAATTATATTGTATCACCACAGGAAAAGACAAATTACAGAGCAATATACATCCAGAGGTCATGGTGGTCTAAGCAAGTGATACCACCAACCCCACCAAGAAAAAATACTAACTAAGTATTGAGTTTTTAAAGAAAAAAAGGCCCTCCCAATAGAGGGAAAACAAACCTGAATTGGGTTAAACTATCTAGATTACATAAACAAAGACACAAAACTAATAGGCATGCAAGCTAACAACCCATTTATCAAATGAATCCAAATAAACTGAAAAACACAGATTATTTATCCGAGACATGAAGACCTCTTTTAACTCGAATGTTCTCCATGAGAAGAACTAGAGCGTTCTTCCATGATAGGGAAATATTTGTAATCTGATCTCTGATATTCATCCACATGCGGTTTCACTAGCAAAGGATCTGTCTTGCGAAGAGTGATAGGGTCCTCCATCTCCAAACATCTCATTTTTCGAATATGCTCAATGGTAGGCCCAACTGACACTAATGCATCGGTTCCAGGCATCACTTCTTTCTCCCAAGATTTGCTGCATTGACCTGGGTTCTTATCCTTCTCCTTAGACACTCTAAGGGACACATTTTCCATGAAGTTGTCCCCATCTAGGCTGGTCTTTTGGAAACTAACAACATCAAACCATTTTTCAAATAGAGCTTGTCCCCAATCAATATTGTCTTCTAAATTGACCAAGATGTCAATCATTTTCTCTATATTCCCTCTTATTTTCTGACCGATAATATTCAATCACCTCCTATGGCTTTGCACATCCTTCATTAGTAAACAAAACATATTTTTCACAACCCATTAATGATTAACCTTGCCATTCGAGCTTGTCGAAGCTATCCGGTGAGAAACAATGCAACCATCCCAGACGTCGATTAGGCTCCTGGTAGCTGAAAAAATACAGATCTTATATACCCTCCACCCCCACATTTATTAACTTTCCCGCCACTTTTAGCTCCACAACCACTGCTACCCTGCTCGGGCTTGCTGTGTTTCCTTGTATCCATGGAGCATGCAGGAAACCAGATATAACAAGCCTGAATTTGCACACAGAGAACTAGGTGCTTCCATTGTGTTTCCCCTGCCGAATTCACGTTCATATAAACACCTCCCACCAACCAGAGGGGTGGTTCAACTGGCTCATCGCCATGAATGTTGATGTTACGCAGATCCATCACTTCTCTTGAGCGAAGAGACGCCATCCCCAACTTAATTAAAACTCTCACAAGCATGTAGGGCCTAATTAACCAGTTGCTGCCTGACCATGTAACCGACTATGTGATCCTCACTGGCATGTCGTCCACGCGTAGGCACATGTCCATCATCTGTCTCCAGTTTAAGCGTGTGTTCAACACCCGCTTCTAGTAGTACTTCCATTATTAATAATGTGTATTTCCATTATATATTAATAATATATGATTGTATAATAATATTATATAGTTATCACATTTTTATTATATATATATTTTTTAAAATAATAATAATAACAATTATTATTATTAAAATTACCAAACCTAAATTATCTTTAAGAGAAAAATGAAATCTTTTATTATTTTTGGCATGACTTTTGATTTCTCACTTAAATTTGAGCACTTTTTAACCATTACAAAGGTATTCACAAAGATGTAAAACCTTGTATTTATATGATTTTTCATATTCTATATGGATTTTATAGAAACAAGGATGGTTTGACATGTTTTTTTTTCTTTTCAATTTACCTCTTGTAACTTGTAATCACGACCTTCATTTTTTCCATACCTTATATCAATGTAAATGTCTCATTGGTATAAGGTCTCATCAATAACTACAAATTTGTTGTTATACATTTTGTATGATATGACATCATTTGTTTCATAATTACAAAATACAAATATGAGAATTTTTTTGACAAACATGATAGATAGGAGAAGAGGACACAATTTGTTGACAAACATGATAGATAGGAGGAGAGGACAAAAATGTTATTTATTATATATTGTTTTATACTTTAATTATATATTAAGTACTAAATTGTATTTCATTATTATATATTAACAATAATTATTTATTTTATGATAGTTATTATCATTTACCATGAGTGCGTAGGAATTTAAACTTCTTATTGTTATCTTTATTATCTCATAATTGTAGATTAGATTAGTTTAGATGGCAATGTGTTGTGGCATACATGATTGACTATTTTATAATTATCTTAGGCGACCCAATTTTTTTTATTAAATTTCCTCTAATGGGAGGTGTGAGATTGATTCCTTGGATTTACCATATCTAGTCGATTCTACCATTAAAGTTATATAATTCCAAATTTTTAGTGTTAACACCAATATAGATGGACATATTCAATGTTCTTATAATGATGTTGCATCTTAAATATCCTAATAGGTGGTAAAAACAATATTAATGTTGCTTATGCAGTAGTGAAAACCCCATTATCATTTTCGATCAATCTTAGAGTTGGAAAGGTGCTCTCCTTATTCCTTCGTTGCCATTTTTTCTTGTGAGCACTAAATAAACACTTTCACAATTCAAACAAAAAGTAGATAATATTTATGTAGAGTTCATTGTCGTAAATTTAGACTTTGGAACCCATTCATTGGAATGGTTTGAAGATAAGTACTTGAGTTCTCTCTTACTTAATGAATACTTGCAAACATTTCTCTTGTAGTCACCATTTTTCCAAGAATTTTATCTTTAAGGACTACCAAGGTATTAGAGAAACACAATCAAGGGGAATTGCTTAAGTTGAAAAATTGTGGAGAGATTGATTGAGCTATTTGTGAAAAAGGACTAGTCTATGTCGATGGGTTTACTACGAGTGCTATACAAAAAAGTTTTGAAAAATAAGTCATCCTTTTCCTCTAAAAACAACCTTCTAAAAGCAAATTTGAAAATCAAAAGTTCATTATTTGAAATTCATACGAAGAAACTTGATTACATATGCGTATATTTATGACTAGTGCATATTAAATTTTCATTGTCCTTTTATTAACAATCCAAATTTGAGATGAAAATAAACCACATAATTCCTATCATACAATGTTTTCATTCAATGAGCATTCCCTACTTCATATATTAAATTAACTAATTTCATTTAGAAAGGAAAATAATGACTATCACCCACCTTGAATTCACATAATCTTTTGCAAAATATTGTGCACATCCCATCTTGTGACTTTCATCCAAGAATACATTGATTTCCTTAGCATCTTTATTAGTGTCACTACATGCAAAACCTTGATAAACCATGTCAAACAAGACAATGAATTTTCACCTACCAACATTTATAAAGAGACACAATGATAAGAAAACAAATGGAGAAGATAAATATAAGTAGTTCTACAAGAAAAAAATACAAAATGACACCCATTTATACAATGAATTGACAATAAATTTCCTTTTATTTATCCTCTACTAGGTTTGCACCAATGGGATTTTGATCACACACATATATCAAGAAAAGTGAGCCAATAGGAGCATTTTGTACACAAAGAACAAATAACAAAAAGGGGAAACAAGTCGATCAATATTATGTAATATGTCAAAAACCTAGCACACTAGAATTTGACATACTACTCTCTTTTTCCAAAAGTTGTGTTTATAATTCAAGTCACCTTCACATCATGCATGAGAGATGCAAAGTCTAAATCCCTAGTCTCTAGATGGTAATAATGGAAATTCCTTTGTGATACTTGGACATCTCTCCAGATAGTGTGGTAATTAGATAAAACAAAAGTACCAACACTTTAAACTCAAAAAAATATGTCATGACACTCATCCTTAATATTTCATTTACTATATGTTAGAAAGGGAAATTGAATTGACATATAAAATTAGTTATTTGAATTTTGACCAACATCTAATGGTAGGAAAAAGTTCCCAAAATTCCTTTATTACATGAATGTTTTCAACCGTGATAAGAATGTTTTAGTCAAAGAGAAATTTACTTCGTTCTAATGCAACAAAAACATTTGACTAAAGGGAACAAATTAAGTACAATTCCTCCAATATTTTTTTCACATCCATAGTTTGACCACCATATCTTATCACATGCTAGCAAATTATTATTATTGTGGCAGCAGGGAAAATTTGAAGAACCCACCAAATTTATATGTATAATAAATGGGTGAATCTCAATGCTACATGGGAATGTGTGAAAGCTATTTTATCATAATATAATATGCATATATAATTTTTTGGTGAACCATTTACATAATTATAAAATCTTGTAAAATATGAGTGAATCTTTCACAAATTTATAAAATCTTGTAAAATCATGGCAAATCTTTCACAAAATTATTAAACCTTTTAAAAGTTTTGGCGAATCTTTCAATGAACTATACAAATTTGTGTCTTGACAAATTGGTTGAAATTTGAATGAATAATTTTTTCTAGATGATTTTCTATTCTTTTTAGATTTTTCATGTACTATTGCACCATAACACCTTGTAAACTAAATTCAAGTTAATTTATTGAATTTACTCATCATGACTACTTGTATGCTACTAAGTTCAAATTTTCTTAGAGATGATTTTGTAAATGTTTGCAATATAGAATTAAGCACTTTATCAAAGTGTGAAACTCATTTAACCTACTACACTCAATGCATATTTAATTTTCACAAATTATGTGAGACCTAATCATCCCCCTTAAACTAAAACTATAGCTACAATAAAATTAGGTGTTTGAAGCGCTATGTGAAATAGAAGGCCTGACAATATTTACCTCAATGCTCTAAAAAACTCAATGGATGGTTTCATTGCATCCACATTGACATTGTAATTCTTAGCATGGGTGTCCCCATTTTCCAAGGACAACATCCAATCAAAGTGAATAAGTAGTGTAAGAGAAAGATAATAATATGCCTCCCACAAAACATTAAAATGAAATGTACCATCATTTTCGATTTTACAATCTTTCCATATAATATCAATGCTCCTCTTTATGTATTATTCACAATAGTAGAAATGAACATGTAGCTCAACGTATTCTTTCAACTTCTACTTCACATGTATTACAATCAAGGGTGTGTTAGTGGTGAATACCACTTGAACTTTAACATTATTATGTTATCAAGGACTAAAGTTCCTCAAGGATTTTAGGAATATAACTAAAAGAGGCCGCATGTAACAATATTTTAGTCATGAAATCATAAGTATAATTTCATTAGATGAATGTCAGTATCATTGGAAATAGGTCTCCTACAATGAATGCATAGGAACCTAGTAAGCTAGAACATAGACCATTTTTCTCTTCACTATCAACTTAGTCTCATTTCCCTTTCCAATTACCAATACATATTTTAAAATAAACATAGTAGATTCTAAATGGTGAAGATTCTTAAGTCATGCTACAAAGTGATAAAAAATACAAACATTTTTCCTCAAACCATCAAATATTTAAACATAGCAGTAATAATTATGAAACACACATGAATGACTAGATCATAACCAAATCCATGTACTAAGCCTAATAACATATGTTTCTCAAATAAACAGATAAAAGTTGAACAAAAGTATTTTTACTCAACAAAGGTTTTTAACTTTAACGCAAACCCCATGGATCAGTGGAGTTAGATGAAACCAATTGTGCTACTACTAAGGGATCAAACCATAGTTAAGCATTAAATGATAACTAGAATCATTAAAAGGACTAAAACAATATTTAACCAAAATAAATGCAAATTTCCAAACTTGAAAAAATTCTTCAAATGCAAGAAACAAACAAACCATTAAAATTTGTAAATATATCAAAGCTAAAAATCCAAGCAGTTTCATCTACTTGAGTTTTGAATGAGCCCATTCTTAATTAGTGGAAGTCTTGTCAAATTATTTATTTAATATTTAATACTAGGATACTATCTATGAATAGATAGGTCTCAGCTTCATTTCCTTACACAGATAAGAAAAAACAATGTGTTAGTTAACTATCAGAACATCAAACTTAAAATAGCTTGCATCAAGGAAATGTAGCTCCAATATTACAATGTTTAATACAAAGTATAGAACCTATTTTTACGTGAAATGCTACCTCAAATTTATATATGGTAATTTTTCTCCCATCAAGAATTTCTCTTTTCCAACCTACTCCAAAAATAGAATGAACAACTAAGTCAATTGATTAACAAGAATCACATCATCTATTATATTCCATTCATTATTTTTACACCAATAATGGAACACATAAACCAAAGTAAGACTCCCCTCATGTATATTGATTTAGATAATATCTTGTGGTATATCAATTTCCCAATTCTCTTGTTGACTCTCATTTTCTACATTCTGAACATGAACTTGTGTAGATGAACTATCATTATGAGCCTTCAAAACATTATGTTCCATATCCAGTTCATTAGAGAAATTTGTTATATTGTATTCTCTCCTTCTATTACAATTTGATCACCATAGTCTTAGTGCTCTATTGAATGGAAAATTGGTAATGTCATACTTTGTTAGATATAATTTTAAACATGCATCCATATCTTTATCAAGCTTGTTCCTCAACTTTTACTTCAAGAATGATAGTGCACTAAACATTCTCTCATCCTCCAGTGATCCCAAAACCATGGTTTGACATAGATATATTAATTTGAAATACTCTAACATGTTTTCTTGTAGGTATTGGATTTAACTAAAAGTAGTCCATAATCTTGTTATCAAACCATATTTGAGAGGTTTATCCAAAATATTGATCCAACATTGTTGAAGCAAAGCCAATGGCTTGTTGATATAATTTTGAATAATATACTATACCTCCATATCTTCTCCTTGTACCTTGACATTCATGCCAAAGTGGTGCACTAAAATTTTCAATTTTGCTAGAAAGTCAAATTTTAAAGTGTCTATGTCTTGTTTAGTATTCCAATATTGAGGGTATACCACTAATATGGCCTCCAATAATTCATCTCAAGGAAATCGTTCACTTTTATCTGATCCTAGTCATTTTTTGAATTTATATCAAGTCATGTCTTGCTAAAATCACAATATTGTTAAATTTCTCTCTTGACACATGGAATTCTTTGGTGGTTCATCTGATCTTACTAACATAAGGGAAGAGAACCATATACCCACATACTTCCATACATAGTCCATTTTTAATTAAACTTCAAATACTTTTCAATGGTTTATATATCAATGATAATGGTTCAATTGTTAAAAGTTGGGCCTATAAAAAAACTTTGACATCATATACAAATTATCAAATGCAAGGCATGCTAATTTTCTTGCATTTATGCATTCTACAATATACATTGTGTGACTCTGGAACATTTCATAAGGACATTCATTTTAGAAATTAAAGGAGGAATTCCAACCAATGTTAATAATCTCTCTATATTAGTTAGTTAAAATATAAGATCTTGAGCTTTGTTCACATTGAAGCGATGCTCATACATCACCCCCACTAATGATTGGTACGTACTAAATAGTCTTTGAGTTGGTCTATTCAATGAGATCCGTCTTGTATCAACATCCTTTAATAGTTATTTTTTTCCATTTGTAACACCCTCAACAAATAGTTGAAACTTTGTAGATTTCTTTGGACTACAACAAAAGTGTACTTGAGTCTCATGTACAGGATATCCAACTTTTGAAACCGGTGGAAACCTTCTTACTATTTTAAATAAAAGATTCATCCCATACATTGAAATACTAATCATAAATGGTGAAGATAATAGTTGTAGTTTGACACACAATTCATTCCTTTGTCCTTGCATGTTTGATGTCCCATATGCTCTGACACATACCAATTTTTTTTTATTATCATTAAATGATCCCGTTGATGCTTGGAAAAATCCTAGGTACTGACAATAGGGATTCTCCCCAATAATCGTTCCCAATTAGATCGTTTACTGTTTAGAATGGGGAATCCATCCAATTAGTGACCCGACTACCGTAGAATTAAAATAACGTTTTAAATCTATTTACCGGTTGCAGCCCAGTCCACCATTTATGTGATTTTATATTTTAAGATGAAATGCAAGTGACTAGTGAGTAAGAGCCTCACTATAGATGCACAGGTTCTTACCTCCTGTCTTACCGCTCTTGCCCCACAATCACTTCTACGAAAGCAAGGAAATAACTAATCTATTCTAAATTATTCTAACTATCTTTGGGGAGCAAATTTTATATCAGAATGAGTAATATACTGTACTGTTTTCATGTGGAATCCTACAGGTAGCTTTTAAATTCATCACACATAAATACAACAGAAAGATAAACACAAAGATAACCTTGTTAAGTTAAGACATCCATTACTCATTTATTGCACGAGATTCATAACATAAAATAAAACCATTCATAAACATAGAAATAATTCAGCAAGTTTAGAATGATCTCACAGATTGTACAGTAGGCTAAAATAGAAATAGTTCATCATTCAACGATCCACACAAACCATCTAGAAACTCGTACAGTCCTTCCTCCAACAAAATTTGGTTCTCTTTATTTATAAAAGAAGTAGTTCTCATACAAATAGCTTTAGCATAGATGCACTAGAAAAAAGTCCTCTTAATCTCTACTCTACCCCTATTTATAATTTTACACATGACTTTTGAGTTACCCTAGCCTTTTAGGCTTCCTTGACTCTTCAATTACAAAATTTTGTCTTCTAGTGTTCTACGCTAGGAAAATGGAAAATAAAAATTAATTTACATAAATTTGCCGCATGGATATCAAACAAATTCTTATGTGGGCCCAGCTGGTTTCTTAATAAAAACGCCCCATGCATGAGCTTCTTTCCCTGATGACTCAATAGTCTACTGGCTCCAGCAAATGTGCAGTCACTTCATGTTTGGCTAGCTGAGATTCTATATCTTTTACCTTTGGTGAGGTCTGCATCAACAACTCCTCAAATAGATATTAATGAATTGAAGCTTGTATAACCCAAATTATTGTTGCTTCCTCACCAATATTTTTTATCTTTTGAATGCTTTCCTCATCTGTCTCCAGCTTGTCCTGGAGGTTCTTCAAATGTTGATCTTTGTCTGGAAAATCCTGGACTTGAGTTGCTACCGAAGCTTGGAATTTATTGTGAGTTGCGCACATCTTCTTGTAGAACTCATTACACTTTTCAATAGTTTTTCAATTGTTGTTGCTTTGCTGTTGAAATTCAATAGTTCCAATTCCATCTTCAATCCTCTTGTAGTATTTTGAGGCATGCTATCAGGAAAGGATGAATTAGTTCCGATCTAAATCAGCTAGCTTTGCACAAGTTATGCAACTTCTGATAGCCTTTTCCTGAACTTTGATGAGTCATTTGCTATTTCCTTTAGTTTGGCCTCTATCTATTTAATCTTCTACATTTCCTCTGCCAATTTTAATTGAACTTGGTTGATTTTCCTTTGCAACAAACATGATTGATTGTGGAATGGAGTTATATCAAGATGTTTTTAATTGGCTATCTTGAGTTGTTCCTCTAGCAGGTTGTTCTAAGTCTCTAGTTCTTCTACTCTCTTGTCCGTTGTGGCTTTCTTCCTTTCCAACTCTGAAATATTTCTTTCAAGATCTCTCTTTTCTCCTTCAGTGATTTCAACTGACAATTTTAATGTATCCTTGTCCAATTCCAGCAATTGATATGCTTCTTTGAGTTTCTCAAACTCTGAGAAAGTATCATCATGTTTCATTTTTAATTCTTGTCCCTCTCCTCTTTCCTTTCTCAGAGTTTCCTTCATCTAGGACATTTTTTCTTTATAATGCCCAACATCCTCTACCAACTTACTGACATTATCTATGTTGGCTTGTGCTGCTGCTACGCTCGCCATTGCAAGGAGTTTAGGGTATTTATTTTTCCCTTGCATGACTGTCTTTTTCGTCACCATGATTTCTACAAGTTGATCACCTACTTTCAACCTTTTTTTTGTCCTTATAATTCTTTTCTTGCTCTTGTCAAAGAAAATTGTATCTAAGTTAGCCACGACATGTGAATGAGATGGGATGAAAGGTACCAATTCAATATCTATGGGGGAAACTTTTATTTCTATCATTGTACTACCTGATGGGACAAAAGAATCCATTGGATTTTCATTGGCTTGGTCCCACTCTTTATTCTCTCTATCTTGATCTTCCTGTTCTTTCCTTTCTAGTTTTTCACTTGCCTTTTCTGCCTCTTCTCTTGATCAGTCGGACGATTCCTTTTGCATCCTTTCATCCTCCTCCTTCTGTCTCTATTCTTCTTCTTCCTGCTTCTTTTGTTCCTTTTCAACTAATAGTTTCTCTACTTCCTGTACTAATCTTAGGGCCTCTTTTTCCTTCTTCCTGGTAGTTTCTTCCTTTTGCCTTTGTTGTTCAACATTGCTGCTATTACTTCCTTTACCTCCCATGGTTGTGATTTTCTTCCTAAATTTTTTGTTCAATGCGGTCATGTTACATGCATTTCAGTATATTTGCTCATGTTTTTCAAAGTGACCAGAGTATTCGAAATGTATTCCTACAGATGCATAGTATTTTGAAACTTTGTCCCACGTGTCATTTTTGTGGAAACTTTTTTCTTTGAAATGAAAACTTTCTAGCTCTTTCACAAAGTCAAGAGCACTCTTTACCTTAAATAATCTATAACTACACATACAAAATGGCAGTGGAGGATAAACAACTTTCTTCATATCGAACAAAAGTTCCCGAGCCCATCTATATATAGCTGTCTTACTACCTCTTTATGAATAACATAATCTGTGGCATATTTTGGTAGCAAGGAAGGAGCTTTGGACCCTCCATACATTCTAAGATACAAACCTTCCTTGAAGAAAAATAAATCCCCATATTCGCTCACCATCTCCAATGCTCCTTCAGACATGCAATTTCAATCTTTAAGAAATATTAGCTTGTATAGTGGCATCAAAAAATCCTCACAAATGTTCTTGTAGAAACTAAAATACTTATGTGCCCATAAGATTTGATATGTAGAGTATATAGGATTCATGGAAGGATCCCATTTGCAATTTAGCATTGAGAAAGAATGTGTGCATAAGATGCAGTCAATAAGAAAGAGCTCATATAAAATTCTGACTTCCTTTGAGTTAGACCCCCAAGTGCTGCAATTATGCATGAAGATAGGCTTTTGGCCACGATGTCTTCCTAATTGAAGATAGTACCCTGCATGGCTACATAATATATCAATGGTACCCAACTTATCTTATAAAACTTCCCATTTTCCTGACCAAATATCTGATTTAACATCAGGGATAAGATTTGGTATGGGGTGCGTAAGTTGCCAGTTTCGTATTCTCTTGATGGTTTTTGGCGAAACTGCTTCCCGGATACCATCATTCTCTTCACATAGTCAAACACATATAAATCCAGATCCTTTATCCATTTATCTGTCATATAAACTTGGGGTGTAGGTAGATTACATGTTTTAGTTATATACACAGGGATGAAGGCAGCAAAACGCTGTCCTTCTGTGTTTGACAAGATCATTGTATTCGTATCTTCCCGTGGTAGAATCCATCCGATTACCTCAACGCATGGGAAAATTTCGGGGCATGTAGATACTTTCATGATGGAAGATTTCATTATATTTACATATGCTGGTATGTCTTCTAAACCTGCACCTGGAACAACCTACTCTTTGATAATCTGATAAATCTGACCCCATTTGAATTCTGGTTCAGCTCTGGTAAAATATTTCGTATCTTTGTAGATAATTTTTGTCCTAGGTAAAATATCTGCATCTGAATCGTATCCCGTGGCCTTGGTCTTCTTTTTCCCTTTCTTAGGCATGTTGTTGTATAAGGATTGAAACTGTAATAAACACACCAAAACATGTCTTAGAGTTATTATGATCTCCAGCATACATGCATTATTAATAGAATACTGAGATGAACAAAAGAAAACGTAATATAATAAATGAAACTTTAGATGATAAACATGATATTTCAATCAATAAAAATATATTTACCAACTCATCTTCAAACATCTCAAAATATTATGCGGTATGAAGCAAAAGTTATTAAACCACTCCAAAAATGAGAAGGTGAATATTAGGTCACAACTATATCATTCCAGAAGCAAACTTCTCATGCTGCACAGGTTGCAGAATTCAGGTTTTGGAAAAATAATAACCACCCGAAGCTTTCTTCTAAAATCACTATGCACACCGTATGACTGGGCTTTTCTACTGGCTTGACACTCACACTTTACTCTAAAAGAACAAACCAAGAATTCTCCCCACAAAAACCAATGAAAAACCCTATAGTGGCTCAGTGGCTTTGCTCAGTGGCTTTGACAACAAGGGTCGACCTCAACCTTAATCTCAATAAACCGAGGAAACCTCCTCAACCCTACTTCAGCCAACGATGACATCTTACCCACTCAAAGTATAACCAAATAAACTAGGGGAGGCGCACTCGGTGAAACGCTTGTTTGGCCATAACCCCGCCAATAAACAAGTCTGAAAAACCAATACTCATGGTTTGAGCAGCGAGGACGGGGGGACATAGAAGGTGAGAAAACCTTTGATGACCATGCCGACGGGATGAAAAACTGAAAAGAAATGCCAAGGGTTTTGGGGCATCTTGAATTGGGGAAAATCCTCTAGAGGTCAGTAAGCCTCCCAAAAAAATTAAAAGAAACCTCATGGGGTCAGGAAAGACTTAAAAATGCTATGTCTGAAAAAAGCCCTAAAATCATACACGCAAAACCCTTCAAAAACTGCTTTTTCAAACCATGTTAACAAAATGCAATTGTGATGGAGCTTGGAGCCTAGGAATTCAATGAATGAACTAACTCGATTGGTCCATAGAAAATCCAAATGGCAGTCTCCCGTTGGAAGCGTTCAAAATGAAAAGTGATAAGAGTCCACAGACCTCCCAAACTTATATAGAAAAAATGTAAAAGACAACATTAAATGTGACCACTGAGTGGTTGAATGACCCTCGGGTGGAAAACACCATTTGGCGCCAAAGTTAGAAGCCCTTATTGACAACTTTCTAAATTGACAAAGAAAACCCGAGTTGCCCACGAACACATTGGTTGAACTCGTGAAGTAGTTCTGACATTATCAGATGGTTCAGGAAACTCCTGTCGACGATAAGGCTATCGGCTCAAATCAACTTCCATCGGCTGTGGAATACAAAACCATCTGCAACAGCGTTGGCTCCAACATTGGAGTTCTTTCGATGCTATCGCAGAGACTCAACAAACCCTCCCGAAAACCTCATCGGTAAACAAACTAACACCCCATTGGGTGTCTGTTCGAGCACATCGGACTAAACATATGAGTCATGCAGATGCTATCAGCACAAGCTTCTGAAAAATACTCGTCAATGAACTCACAGAAATATCCTGACAAGAAGCTTGCGGATAAAAGATAAATCCTCTCTGATCAAATCGGCTAAATTCTCTAGGTTGGACCGATACCGTTGGTAAGATTAGACGAGATATTCCACAAAGGTTTCACTCAAACTATCAGAAAGGAAAGGAATATTCCACTGAGAAGGTCGACTCCAAAACTCTAGTTTCATCGAGGCATCGACAAACTCACAGATGTTTTCCGAAACTCGATAAAAAGTAAGCAAAAAATTGGATGAAGAGCATAAGTTTCACCGACGTGTCAGCTTGATTGAATGAGTTTAGTCGACGCGTCAGCCTAACTCGATGAGTTCAACCGATGTGTTGGGTGAAAATCCTGAGTTTCAACTTTCAACAAAAGGATTTTTTTATTTAAGAAAAATAAAACTAAGTCACGGGAAATGATCCTCATAGGGAAAAAAGTAGTTTAAGAGAGTAGTTAAAAAGCTAAAATTCTAAGGAGGGGCCCTAAAATCATAATTTTTTTTGGGGTAGTGGTTGCAGCAACAACAGATCCATACCACCAATTGCCCTCAAAGTCTTAATAACAAGTTCATAAATATTTCCATCCGCAAGAATTCTCCTTCATTTAAGGAATCCTAAGTAGATATGAATGTCTAATATGATCATTAACCATATAAAAGCTCATGGAGGTCCATGAAGTATTATTGATAGGTGCAACTTCATCCAAATACAATGAAAAAATCTTAGCATTTGCAATCTTTTATTTCAAATCATCCTTTTCTACTTGAGCTAAATATCTTTCCCATTCCGAACCGCTCGTTATAGACCAATGAGAAGATGGAAAATTTGACACTTTAAATATATATAGTTATAATAATATGGATAATTTGTCATAGGATGAACTCTAGATAAATTGTGAAATATGATGCTCAATTGTGTCATCTTGGATAACATATTTCTTTCCATTGTCTTTCCAATAGAGATGTGATGGTTTTTCCACTTACCTCCAATTTATCTTACTTATTAAGTATTTATCATAATCATATTCAAATTTGACAAGTTGATATTTCCCATAGTATTTCCATCTAATAATATATTTATCCTCGTCATTTACAATTTTCTTGACATACACCTTACCCACTTGCTTCTCTATTGTATCTAATATCATCCGCAATTTTACTACCTTTCCAAGTTTCCAACTACATATAATGCATCTAACTTCTCATGAAGCTTCTTTCTTATTTGTTGGATATATTGGTTCAATAAATGGAAATTTTGAGACCCCTAGTTGGAATTGTCTCTGTATGTCCAATGGGCCTCCTTTTTTGTGACTGTGAATGGTTTGTGTCAACTTCCAAGGAAAATACTTCAACGTTGTTATTGCCAATTTCCGGAGAAATCACATTTAACTCACTTTGATCACTAGAGGAACCTATTTTATCATCCATTATATGGATATTAGATGCATTCTTGAAATAGTTTACATCTCTCTCATTGATGGGTTGCAAAGAGATTGAATCATGAAGATAATGTGGATTTTTGGACTAATGCTTTTGAAAGTATGATAATGCATCCCTTTGCTTTGATGTTTTCTTTCCATGAGCGTTGTTAGACATCTGACTGAGTATTCCATAGTTAAAATTTCAAATTGATCTAGAAACCAAAAGTGAAACTTGCATGAGAAAAATAATCTAAAATTGGTACAATATGTAACCCATCCATGATTACATGAATCCTAGATTCTAGAAAAATTGAATCTAGTAACCTAAACCCATCCATGATTAACTTCAAAATTAGACTTAAACCCATCAAGTTAAAAATAAGTTTTGTATTCTTAAGTGTAAAAAACCTTATATTTTATTTATATTTTTCAGTGTAAAAAAATTAGTAGAAATTATGGCATATACATAAGATTTAAGATTCAAGATATACAATAAAAATAAGAAAACATTGTCATTTATATCTAACCAAACAATCAAAATATATCATCTTTGTTGACTACACCCTTGTTTGATTTCCCCTATATAGGATTCTTTGGTGATATTTAGGCCAAAAATAATTCACTGAGTACTCACTTAAATCCTCCTAAGTATAGATTTTTTAGAGTCTCACTCAAATATAAACTCTCTGTAATTGCTTAGTAACAACTTCACAACTTTAACTTCATTTTTTTTCACAATATATCGTCTTATCATTACAATTATATAAGATATAGTACCATTGAAAACTTCAAAACTATAAACAATAATTAATTTAAAATTTAATATTTCAAAATACCGTTAGAAAATGTGCTCTATAATGGTGAGGATTTTTTCAACCTACCAAACCACCTTTCAAGAAGCCAAGGATAAGTGTTTTTAATAACGAAGAATGGTGGTAAAACCACCTACCATTGTCACAATACTTATGCATATCTTCTAGAAACAAGGCGAGTCTAATATACTTTGATCATATACTTAGGGACATATTTTAAAAGGGCAGTATAAACATTCCCGAAGTTTAGTGCCAAGAAGAATTAAAATTTAGTGCACATTATTATGATGGTGTATTATAATATATTCTCTCAAGCATGTAAGCCTACCATGGAATCACAATACAACTATAGAAGCTCTAGATATAGACCAGTTAGCTTAGTACCCAACTAAACTATAATTCATTGGAAATTTATTATGATGGTGTATTATAATATATTCTCTCAAGCATGTAAGCCTACCATGGAATCACAATACAACTATAGAAGCTCTAGATATAGACCAGTTAGCTTAGTACCCAACTAAACTATAATTCATTGGAATTTTTTTAGATATTTTTCGCTAAAATCACTTTCATAAAGAAAATATGCGATGGAGTCTAAATGTTTTACATTCTTGTGTACCTTGATATCCTTGATATATTTTTCTTTATTCATGATACTTGACATCACAACTAGTATAATTTCCACACAATATAGTTACAATGCAAGCACATTTATATCTATGTTAAAACTTGTCCCTAATAATCATTTTTTTAATTGCCTAACCATATTAATTTTGTTATTGTCTAGAAATCTACTTAGATTGTAACATCTCCCACACAACTTATTCTTCCTCCCTAATTTGGCTTCCTTAATGCCAACCATTTATATAACACCTTAGATTGTAATATTGCAACACCCTAGATTGTGATACTATAGTGTTGCATAACTATATTGGGCTAGCGTGTATGGCATGCATGAACAATCACCAAATCCAACATAACCTTGAATAAAAACGTAGAGTTAAGGTTATAAGAGATTCATGCATTATTTTGAAAGCGGAATGTGGGGATATAATGTTGCTAGTTATTTGTTCAAATTGAATGTTGGGATATAGTGTTGCTAGTTATTTGTTCAAATACCTAGGGTAAGTCATGTGAATTTTGTGGACCAAATTATCACCAATGCTAACAAGATAAAATCACAACTATATAGTTCCTTTTTCATCTACTACTACTCAATATAATGAGTTAGTAGAATCACATGAACACTTTAGGATATAGAGATACTCAGAAAGTCCATCCTATGCCTTTTACATTAGCCCCGCCATTATATTGTGTGTTCCAGTTGTGGTGTTTTAATAGTACCATGCCTCTAAATTATTGTATGAGTATTTGCTTTGAAGGTGGTTGTGCTTGTAGTGCTCTTGTTTGTTTATCTTTGTATTAGTGGTTTGAATTTGTACAAGGGTGTTTAATTTGTTTGATATGAGAGGTAAATCTAGTCATTCATTGATATGCTAGATCGACAGTTCATGATGATTTCAACTGGTGAACATGCGAGAAGTTTAAAGGGGGTTCAATGATTCGCAACTCAAAATGACCATTGACATGTGGAATATTCTCAATAATTGTCGTTCATGGGGGTAGTTTAGGAAAACGACTTTTCTCAAGAGTCAAAACTACCATGGTGATGTAAGCAACTAACAACCAATACGAAGAAACTTAGCATGTCATCTTGGTGATGACATGGTAATGGGAGTGGGACCACTACCATGTCATTAAAGTACCTTCACTCCACACTATATACCAATCAAAATATGACACCTGTTGAGCATTTAATGACTATTTTGGGTTAGATTATACTGAAAAGTTAAAAAAGCATCATTGTTTGGTATGGAACACTCATCCTAGCTCAACAAAAGGGTATTATTGACGTCGTAGTTAGCAACATGTACAAATTCAAACAATCCATTACAAGTAAGTATACAAATAATACTTTTCTCTTATTTTCTTTCATCTATTGAAGAAAACTTTAAAATTCTCTATAAAAATCTCAAACATTGAGAACCTCCTTCACCCATTATAGAGAAATCATCTAACCCCAATGAAGAACATTTGAGTTGACATGGAATTTGGTATTTTTTAAATTGTACTATCCAATATAGATTCATATGAACTTAGAAATGTTTGTAATATCCTTCTTTTTACCCATATACCTGTGTAGCCAAAAGTGTAAAAGTGTTCCAGTTCCTAGCTAGGAGCTCAAGACCAAGGCCCCACAAGTAAACTTTGTAAGTATGACTGTGATTTCCTAAGTTGTAATTTTAATTTATAGACTTAGGAAACTAAAGGGCTTGATGCAACTAGGGGCATGAATCCACTAGGGGGAGAGGTTGAATGGTTGGGAAGCCATGAGTTAGATGACAAGTGTCATCTTAGTGCCACAGGCACTTGAAGAAAAGTGAACTGTGATGTTCACTAAATGACCTTACGTTTATAAGTGTAGTCTTAAGTTAGGTTAACAATTATTCTTAGATAGGAGTGTCAAAGAAGTTACTATCCACCGCAAGGCAATAACAAGCTCATATGACTTATGTATTAGCATAAGGCTAATTATTATTAAGTACTATTAAGTAAAATTAAGGAGTCAATCTATATATCATCGATATCTTAGTCACGACAAAGAATGCTAAAACATATTGTTAAATGTTACAGACAACATTCACTTACAAATATATAACAAACTATTATACCGATGCTATATTCCTATTATCGTAAATCTATTTATTATCTAAGAGTCTAAAAGCCTAAACATTATTTAAAAACTAATAGCACATATTAATTATTATGATCCTCTCAACTTAGAAGAAAGATATTCCTAGAATTTTGAGAGAAGGACAAAGTTAAATTCATGGAAATACAACTATGCATATGTTATATGTTAGAGAACTAGGATATTTAGAAAGTAGTCCCTTTTTCAAAGCCGAAACTACCTAAAACATAAAATATATTATGATCCTCTCAACTTAGAAGAAAGATATTCCTAGAATTTTGACGGAAGGACAAAGTTAAATTCAATTATTATTCAAGTGGAAATACAAGTGTGCATATGTTAGAGAACTAGGATAGGATATTTAGAAAGTAGTCTTTTTTTTTTAAAGCCCAAACTACCTAAAATAAAAAATATATAGGTATGGAGATATTACAAAAAGTAAGAGTATTTATGGAAATAAATACTTTAAAATAGCTTTCTTCCATTAAACAAAATTTCCATAAAAGCTAAAGCCTTCCAAAGGGATAAGGACACTTTATACTTCTTTATATATTTATATAAACCACTTTTTATATAAAGTAAAAAAACAGAATTCCTCGAGTAAAAAAATGGGTTTCCATTTTATTAGAAAGGGAAATTATTACTAAATATGTGAAAACATATTGGTTATGGTTTTTTTTCACGAAGAATCGTAATGGGCATTCGAGTGGAAAAATGATATCTTTTGATTTGGATTTGTTATTGTATGGAGATTGGAGTTCTCTTGAGAGCACAACTCACATAAGAATGTTTTTTTATTATTATTTGTTTGCTAACATAAAGGGAGCAGTCCTTTATTCATTGATTCACATTTGAGTTATCTTGATTGCCTACATAAAAATTGGAGAGCGCAAATCTCTTGAGAGTGTAGCTCATGGAAGAATGCTTTTTATTATTTGTTTTCTAATAAAAAGGGCACATTTTGTGATTCATTGGTTGATCTATTCTTGGGATTTATATCGATTGTCAATGTAGGTTTAGAGGGCGTGGTCTATGGAGGAGGCGTAGCTCGCCCCTTTTCCCCACCCACACATATATATATATATGGTGTATGAACATATTTGGAGGGTGTGACTTGTGGAGAAGGCACAACCCTTGGTCATCATATTCAATGGCATTATCGAATGTTTAATTGTTTGATTGTTTGCTTGAAATTGTTGCCTCAACTAAGTAAGAGGGCACAACCCTATGATTTTTTATGCATTAGAAGTGTAAGAACTATAGATTAGGAGAGAGAATAACCCTAAGATCCCTTGCATTTATGATTGTATGTGACTATTGGAGAATGAGGGAAAGGCATAGTCCTTCCAACTTGTTGTAATCACTCAAAATGCAAGGTTACCGACAATACATATAAAGAATCATATAATCATAATAGAGACAAGAGACAAGAGTGGTGGTATAATAACAACTTATATTACACAAGAACACATGTGGGTTCATACATACATCAAACCGAACCAAGTTCGTATCTGGCTCAACAACATATATATATGACTACAAAACAGTTACAAATAACTACTTGTCGGTTCAGTCAACCGACACGACCCATGAGGCCGACCTAATCTCTAATTAGTCGACTAACTAGTCTAGTCGGTCACTGACTAGCTCCTCCAACATATCCCACGGGGACAAAATCTTTCTTCGTCCCGAAGAAATAGGGGAGGCAACAAAATAGACTGTCTGAAGTAGTTTTTATAATTGCTTTGTCTCATGGACTGTGTTGTCGAATAGACGGTCGCTTCTGGATGCATATCTCCACAATGGATTCAGCTGTGACTGCTAGTTGGTGTTGAAACTCTTCCTAGTTGCAAAGTGCTTTCTGAACATCTATGGTGAGTGTGGTCAGGCTCGACAGGTTCGACATATTTTGTTGTATCGTTAGGTCGACAATATTGTTCATGCCAGGTCCTAATATCTGTACTCTCTCATCGATAGTGTCGAGTAGCCTCTTCATGTGTGGACAAATTTTGTCAAGTGTGTCGAGACTAGGAATTTCCTGATTTATCCACTGATGTGCTTGTTTTTCTAATTTTTGGAGCTTTGTTGTTTCTAGTACTATCTGATCTTGTATTGTATTCTTCATTGCTTCTGGTAGTCCTTGTTGATTCTCCAGTGATTTGATATGCTCGCGAGTCTCTCGAACTTGTTGGAATACTTGGCCATAATAAGTATGCCAGTTTCTCAAGACTTCTTCTGTAGTAGTGGAATCCTCAAAATGTTCTTTTAACACCTTGTGTGCCTCTGGAAATGTTGTATATTGTTGTCTTAGTAGAACACGAGTATATTCTGCTTGTTCATCTTTCTTTGTCTGTAGTTGTATTTGAAGATTGGACACAACACTTTCAAACAACTGATAATATCTTTCCAGTGGTTTGTCGATGTCGGTTCCTTCTGCTCCTAGTAATACTGTTTGTGTCAAATTAATGTATTTGGTTAGAAATTCTATTTTCTCTGCTTTAATTTTCTCAATTTTTTCTTATTTTCTTTCTTTTCTTATTCTTGCTTCTTTATTGAGGGATTCCAAAAGTTGATCCAATTCTCCATCCCTGAGTTTTGGTGTCTCGACTGCAGTAGTTGAGCCTAGCTGAAGTAGGTGGATAACTGTCGGTACCCGCTGTAATGTTGATTGTGTCGATTGCTGCTCATGTTTTTTTCCTCTTTTCCTCTTTTCATTTTATTTTATGCCGAGAATGATGTGCAACCTCTGCTCTTGCTGGTACTAGTTCGAGTTGATGTTCTTCTGTAGCTTGTTCTTTTGTTGAATTGGGGTTTACCAACTCACTACAGAATTTGAGGCCAAAATCCGACGGCTACCATGTCTGAAATTCGACACTAACCTGTCGGGTATTCGACACATACACTTTTTTTGGCCGTCGGTGGCGTAACGTTGGATCTCCGACCGTCGACTGACAAGGGTCGAAACTTCGACAGACAATTGTGTCGCATATTCGACCGTTATTCCTTCCGAAGTGCCAACCAAAATTGCATAAACCGTTGGAAATCCGACGTCATCCGACCCCTGAAGGATCGGTCGTTCGACGGACAAAAGTGTCTGAGAAATGGCAGTGTCGTCGATTTTTAATTCAGACAGTGTCGGTACTCCAACGCACTCCGACACTAGAAGAGTTGGCCTTCCGACGCAGTCCGACACTTTGACCGTCGGTCGTCCGACGGGAGGAAGTGTCGGAGTCATGGCACGACTGTCAGATGGGCTGACCGAAGTGTTGAAAGAACGTCGGAAAAGCGACGCCTGTTGATGGATTTAAAAAAAATCAAAAGATTTCACTTACGGCCACATGGTTTCAGCCTAGAATTTGACCACTGAAGGAAGCCTGGTAGAAAACTAGAGGATTCTATGTCAAGTATATATTTCATCCTTACACATATAGTTATCACAACTACTTTACTCTTAACTTTACTTTTCGCAAAATAGAAAACCCAATATCTTCAAGAGAAGCACCCTCCTTTCTATTTATGGAATAAGGAAGAGAGTAATTACATGCAAACCCTGTACTAAGTCTACAAGTGGACCACTTAACAAGACAAAGTCCAATCTAACCAATCCATGAACACTTTAAGAGAATGTTCCTTAACTAGAGACATTACATGTGCTAAGGGTAGGTGATTACAACACAACTTCACGGTAGTGTGAACCACATGTACAAAGGTCACGTAATCCCATGCCCGCATGTTCCAACTTACCCACTTAAAAATGGCCTGTGACTTGGCTTTCAAGAGAGTCGAAGAAAGGTTGCTTGCAATCAAGTTTTCCTAGTTGAACACAATGCAGTGCTTCTCTGGGTGAGACTATTAGTTGGAAAGTGGAATGAAGTAGTCCCCATACACTGTCTGTGTCCCTGACCTCCATTTTGAGTTGACTAAAGTTCTAAAGGGTAGTATTTTATAACATGATTAAGATGAAATGGGTCTAAAGAATTGTGTTTATCCTTCATATGCATTGTGCTAATTGTATAAGTATCTGCATAAGTTTCTCCCTATATAAGAAAGAGCTCTCATGCAAAGAGTGTTTTACATCCCCAATCTTAATAAGTGATGATGGAGGAAACTGAACCTATAGATTCTCTAAACAGAGGGGACCAAAGGAAACAACTAAGATAAAAAAATAATAGAAATAAACTTGCTGAACTTCGATGTATCAAAGGTATCAGTGTCCTTCTGTAGTACCTTCGATGTATCAAAGGTATCTTTTTCGAACATCCTAACCGAGCGATTAGTTAGATCATCCTTTAAATCTTTTGGCTGCTTGTTCCACATTGTGCAGATGGTGGGCCCGAAGATCTCCAAGGCCAAATCATATAGATGTTTATAAAATATATCATTTCCTGCAAAACAATATTGCCATCATTAGTGAACATTAGAAAATATTAACGGTATATTAGACACAAATTATAAAAATTATTTGAACAATCTATAATGACCTAGAATCCTCTCTATCTTTATTGGAAGTAGTTCTTCATTCACCAAAAATGTACACTTTATTGAACCAGTGCTAGTCACATGAGAAGATCCAGGAAATGCTTCCACATCTATATCTAGCCCTGCATCCACCCCTTCTTCTACAGCATTTGTTGTGGGTGGGGCACCATCGGATTCACCCTTTGTTGCCCTCGACGGTGTCGCAGAGCGTGTTGCCGATTGTTCAGTGGACAATATGGGAGTAGTATGTGGTGTACGTCGACTAGTTTGGTCACTAGGACCAACATTGCCTTGACCACCATTGATAATCTCCATAGCACGCTATAAATTAAACCCATTGTATTATAAGTGCAACAACATATAAAATCAAATATTATAAAGTTTTTATAAATGAATTTACATTTTTATTCGATAACTTACGTCTAGTTGTTTACGTTGTTGTAACAACAATTGAAGCCTTTGTTTGAGCCCTTATGTTAGTGGAATTGCCAATGTTAGACGAACCAGTTCCTCATTCTGTTTTTCCCTTGTCCTTTGTAGCACCCTTAATGGGTCTGCAGACTCTCTAATTTCACTGTCTCTCATCAACTAAGAGACCTCATTCTGTAAAGAGTTTTGAGACGCCGTTTCATAAACGGAATCCCCTGTTTGCAATTGGAATGTAAAAAAAATTGCTTAGTCTTTGAAAATATAGTGTGCGCAAATAATTATATTAGGGATTACATCTAGGATTACCTAATGCCTAGCCGAGGGCGTGGTCAGATCAACAGATGGGGATTTACCTCGATCAGCCACCTGCAAAAAAAGTAGAGAACATTATCACAATGAATGCAATATGTATAAGCTAACAAATCCAGAACAAAAACAAAAATAAACACTATGCTACATGTTTTATATGTGTACATTTTTTAAGTATTTAGAATGTGGAATTACATTTAGGTTAAATCGTTGCCTTGGGTCTCTAGTCGTCTGATCAACAGCTGGGGAGTTTCCTTGGTCAATCTGCAAAAAAGGTAGACAACATTACCATCATGAACGCAACCATAAAAATGAAAGAATACATAGCAAAATAAACATAATGCGTCACGATAGACATGTTTACGATTTTAAAGTATTTGAAATGGAGAATTACATTCATGTTTGGTTGTTGCCCTGATGCTGTAGTTGGATGATCAATAGCCGGTTGGCTTCCCTGATCAACACTCTACATGGAAAATCGATAATATTATATAAACGAACCTAATATACTAATGAAAATACATAACAACGTATTTGTATGTCCATCCTACATTGGCAATATCAATGTATACCTGCTGCCTTGACTCAGGTCGACAAACATCTACGGAGATGGAGGTGCCCCTGAGAGAACCCTGCATAAAAAACATACTAAAAGTTACATAAGGAAATATGAAATTAAGTAGATAATTTCAATTATATGCTAACACAAATTCCTATAGACGTTAAAATAATTAATAAAAGGACTTATAAATTGTTTGTTGTACCATAACATACTAACATTGTTTGTATCTACACGGTTCAAATTGTAATCAGTAAGCAGTTCTTCGCCAGCAGCTATTGATTTAATTGCACATACAAAGACACGGTTTCCTTCACACAACTCGAATATGTAGTTGGGTTTCTTTAATGTAGACCCTGGTTGTGTACTGTTTATAAACCCTGCAATATTACCGGTTGTTTTTGGCCTTCTGTCCATGTACATGGTTGCTCCTTTATTTTGAGCTTTGTCTTTCAGTTGTATATAATTCGTTGACAACCCATATGTATGCATACTTCGTGTATATTGGACCAGGCACATCCAATCATTGTAGTTGTAACAGGTTCCAACATACTCCATCAATTCTGTACATCTACCAGATCAAACCTTTATGCTGTCCATGCAAAACAAGCCCAATCCATGCAATGAGGACGGTGCAATTCTATATATCCTCTTATTCACACAAAAATCAGTGTTTACTTTAGGAATATCGCTAGGCACCCATTGTTTCACTAGGTGTTGGTACCTTAAGGGCACGTCGATGTCTCCCACTGTCTCATCATCATAGAAACATGACCCCCCTCTTTGGAGAAAAAAATTCATGCGTTTGTTGAATTTTCTTCTGATCTTCTGACATCTAGTTGATCTAGCCTGTGTAGACCTACTGGATGTCTCAATTTCCTCTAGCCTTCCCAAAATCTATTCGCTAGAGGAAGACAGGGCTGACAAATACCTATTTGGTTCTACCTGCATCGTGGCCAAAAAAAAAATTGGCATAAGCATAACAAAATACCAGCAAAAAAACGTGGAAATACTTATAAAAAAAAACTTCGAAAGACTTGTAAGCCAATAACTTGTTAAAGAAAAAGCTTGTCAAGAATGAGTTTGGTTAATAGGTGTGGGCATTTGGTAGCCCTAAAAATTCTAATGTATGCTCCTCTTTTGGTTACATACAAGTCTCCATTCTAACTTATTGCTTCCATTGCCTTTTTCTAACATGAATTGGGTAGGCTTCATAAGCTTCAAATGTATGCTTATGGCCATTGTACTTTAGCCTTTCAACGTTGTCAAGCTTGAGACGATATGTTATGCATATGCATCACATATAACACTGCAATTTATGCCAATATATGTCTATACAAAATCTGGAGGTTCTCCTTTAATGGACTATCTCCTTCAAAGAACATATTTCCTTCAAGTGGTTTTTAGTTTTCCCATGAATGATTTTGTGATGTTGTAGATGATTTTAGTTTTAGAGTGAATGTTTTAACCTTTGTTCTACTATGAAGTGCATAAGACAGCACTTCAGAGGCATATTTCCCAGTGGTGGTGAAGAGCAAACATTTCCAGATCTGGATATTTGGCACGTTAAATACATTTATATCAGTCTGTAATATTTGCTGATTTATTCCTTTTAGCTTGTCTTGATGATGCTTGTTTTCCCATATTAATTTTCAACCCTAGGGCAATGCTAACTTGTTTTCCCATACTAATTTTCAACCCTAAGGAAACCCTAAGGAATACAATTGATTAGCTTCACAGGAATACTGGACAAACATTCAAAGGTAACACCTCTAATCTAGGAATCTTGACTATATCCACATCACTAACCTTCAACAGACTGAGAATTCAAGTCTAATACGGAAGTAGCTAATCCAAAGAAGCAATAAATAAGAGAGATAAGTAATATGAGGGGATCATCCACCTCAATCATCTAAAGGATGTCAATAGCAACATCACATAAAAGACTCAAGTGCTAAGGGCTATAAAAGCTGGAAAGTGCCCTGACTGGTAAATTCACCATTAGTGAATCCAATAAACTGAAAATGGCCTAAGGCCAAGGTTAATGCTTCTTTGGATAAGCTATAAGCCTTAGTATTGTGTTCTCTGAATATGTGAACTGATTTTAGCTGGATGAAGTAAGGTTCCATATCACAGATACGCTGACAGCAACCATCAAGTGTAAGTAAAGTTAGTTATGATCTTCTATTGAACCAATTAATGATGGCTGTGGAGTCACCATGAATGTGTAGAGTGGGAAGTACCATGGATTTAGCACAATAAAGGAGAGTCCATAAAGAAAGTAGTTCGAATCTGGTGTTTGTACTCAGACCAACACCCAATTTGAAGTAAAAATAGTGGTCATGGGTGATCAAAAGATGAACACCTATACCTCCAATTTGATTGGCTGAAGCCCCATCAAAGAAGATGTATATACAATTATTGAAATAGTTTATTTAGTCAAACTCAGAGGTTGGCTGGAGTGGAATAATGAGTACAGGCCTCCTCCTAAGGCTGGGTTTAATGGTCATGCCGCGAACACACCTAGTAGCTCTTCATCTGGCGGAGAAACCGGAACCCTACTCTCGGTTCCAACTGTCTAATTTTCCAGCGTGTTCTGCACTGTGTCCGGGGATGGTATACCGCTAATTTCCGGTGAGGAGAATATGTTGAACTCTTTCTGCCACGAGTCAATAGAGTTGTCTGCCATGTCTACCGGACCTACTCCAAAATTCACAAAAACCTCCAAATTGAACTGAACTGTCCAAAACGAAACGAGTCGCAACAATGTCCAAATACACTTGTCATTTTTTATTATATATTATTATATATTATATGTATTTTATTATTATTTTATATTATATGTATTTTATTTTTATAATATGTTATTTTATATTATGTAATTTTTTTTTTCCAAGAAAAAAAAAGCGTAATTTTTATTCATCTTTCGAGATCAAAATTACATTCAGTATATTCACATTCAGGTGAATTCCAAAGTCCAAAAAAATGGAACCAAGAGATAGACTATCCAGTCTTCTTTTGAACAAAAAATCAAAAAAGCAATCACAATGCTTTTGTAGCCAACAAGATATAGATTATCTTGTTTAGCATATGAAAATGTCAATATAGACATGTTCTGTCCGTAACCAGTAACACATCGTTCCAATAGAAATTAATTCCAATATACATCCAATAACCACTGTGTAATACTTCCCATAACCAGTAACACATCGTTCCAACAGAAATAAATTCCGAAATATACATCCAAAAACCACTGTGTAATCCATAATACTGCAAAAATCAGTACCCACAGTCATCCTGCATAATGTGAAAATATCCCAGAGTATACCACTGAAATAAAGTGTCAACATACTGACAACACTGATGTTGCTGTCTGAGATAACAAAAATGAAACCCCAAGTCAGCCTGTACAAACGAGCAAAGTGTTGCCCACTGATATATAAAACTGTCATATGAAAATAGTATAGAACATATAGTTTCCAGCATATAAACTCGAACAAGACAGTGTTTCCATCTATTTACAGATATCATAGATATATCAACCCACAGCTATATAAAAACCATATATAGAAACTGTCAACTCAATCAAAATCAAAGAAAGGCCTGTGGAAATATGACTGAATAGTGCCTTCATTAGTTTCTGTCACCAGCCAAGTGCCCATATCCAACCTGAGCCCTTCCTTGGAAGCTGTGTCCGCTTCCTGGTTATTTTCCCTGTATACATGATGGCAGGAAAAAGAATAAAAACGAAGGAGGAGCTGTCGAATGTTAGAAATAATATGTGCTAACCTCAGATTCCAACACTCTTGAGTATGATTGATCCATTGGATAACATTCATAGAGTCCCCATAAAAATTAAGAGCATTACACCCTGTCTCCAATGCAAACATCAGCATAGATTTAAGACTCATTAGTTCAGCAAAATTATTTGTGCCTCGCCCAAGCCCCAAGGACATAGCAAAGTAATGAGAATCAGTTAAAAACAGAACTGCACCACCACCACACAAATTATTCTGAGCTGCCCCATCAAAGAAAGCCCACGGAAGAGTTTTATCAATATGCAATGATAAGATCCTTCGAGGTCTCCCAGCCCTGATCTGTTCTGGAAAAGAATAATATATACCCACTGACAGAGTACCAGTAAGAGCCAGAGAGCAGAAGACATCTTTGAAAATAGCCTGATTACGAGCCAGCCAAACTCCCCATAGAACCAGCAAAGGTAATTTACGCTGTGTCAGGTTTGAAGACCTCCACCAAGACAACCAGGCATCCCCAACAGTTTCCCCTTCCCATTGGCAATTAAAACCAATCAAGATGGAAACTTCCTTCCAGACATCAAGTATGTATGGACAAGTAAGGAACAAATGCATAGAAGATTCCAACTCCTTTTTACATAAAACACACCAACCCGGGCCTTGAAAAGAGCGTTTTTGAAGAACATCCCACGTTGGAGCCTTATTATACAAAATACACCACATAAACAACTTTGTTTTGGCTGGGCATTTTAGCTTCCATAGAGGCTTCCACCACCAAACAGCAGCCATTTGATTCAACCCAGTGCAAAGAGCTAAGTACCCAGCCTTAGGACTGTAAACACCCCCCGGATCAACCTCCCAGACCAATGTATCTTCTTGATCCGAGAGGATAATGTTAGCCCTTACCAGTTCTCGAATATAATGATCCAAAATCTCAGTTTCCCTTACCCCCAGATCAAAGAAAACAACCCTTTTCCAAATTTGAATCCATGTTTCATTGATCCTAGGAACAGCTAATTGATTGAGACTGATAACCCCTTGTAGACCCAGCTGATCAATAACATCAGGAGGAAGAAGGTGTTTTTGAAAACTGCCCATCCATGGGTCCCTACCAATCATAACACTTTCACCATTACCCACATCCCAAGCTAAGTGATTTTCAATCAAATCAAAAGAGGTAACAATTGCTTTCCAAATCACCGAGCCTCCAACATGAGACTTCCTGGGATTTCTAATCCATTCCAGCAGACTCTCTCCAAAAATATACTTCTGTTTTAATACCCGAGACCACAGACTGGAAGATTTCAACAATCTCCACCCACCCTTAGCAACCAAAGCTTTTGAAAACAGAAAAATATCCTTAAGACCCCATCCACCATATCCTTTTGGAACAGCAATCCATTTCCAGTTCACCCAAGGAGTAGTCTGATCTTCTTTATGACCACTCCAAAGAAATCTAAAACAAATCCTCCTAATCCTGTCAAGGATCCCTTTCGGTATCCAGGATAAAGACATCCAATACACCGGAATTGCTTCCAGAACAGCTTTGACTAAAACTAATCTGCCAGCTCTAGAAAGCCACTTATGACTCCAGACCATCAATCGTTTCTCAACCTTTCTAATCAACCAAAACCAGTCCTGTTTCCGATAATTGTTTGCTTTTAAAGTGAAGCCAAGATATTTTAGACCTACCTCCAAACCTGCTGTAGAAAAAGGAAAAAATCTCAAAAGTTCAGACTCCTCTTCAGGTCTCAACAAATGAGTAGTCAATGAAGATTTACCAGCATTTATCTCCATTCCAGTGGCCTTTGAAAAAAGATCCATGATCTCCTTAAGCACCTTAAAGTCTCCCTTAGTACCAGAGCAGAAAATCAGTACATCATCCACAAAAAGTAGATGTGTAATGTTTAGATTTGGAGCAATCTGAATCCCAGGGAAACGACCTTTTGTACGAGCTCCTCTTAATGCCCTACTTAATCCTTCAGCAACCAAAAGAAATAGAAGCAGAGACAAAGGGCAGCCTTGTCTCAGCCCTCTCTCTGCATGAAAAAAAGATGAAGTTGCTCCATTGATCAAAACAGAGAAAGAAACAGTAGTAATACAAGACATAATCCATCTTATAAAACTGATGCCAAAACCAAGATGTGTTAGAAGCAGCCTCAAATAAATCCAACTGACTCTATCATAAGCCTTAGAAAGATCAATTTTAAGAATAGCCCCCTTCAACCTTCTTGCTTTAAGACTATGAAGTCCTTCCTGAGCCACCCCTACTGCCTCAAGGATCTGCCTCCCTTCCAGGAAACCAAACTGTTCTGCAGAAATATGTTCAGAAAGAATAGCCTTCAGTCTAACCGCAATGACCTTTGAGATAATTTTATACACACAATTGCACAAAGATATAGGCCTGTAGTCAGATAGAGTTCTGGCATTGTCGGACTTAGGGATGAGAGCAATAAAAGTTGTATTGAAGCTCACCGGCATCCAACCAGATGACCTAGAATATTCTACCACCTGCAATAAATCCGTCCCCAAGATGTCGAAAAGAGCCAGAAAAAAATCAATAGTCCAGCCATCCGGCCCTGGACTTTTATCTTTTTGAAAACTTCCCATAACCCTCTTAAGTTCTTCTTCCGAAATAGCCTTCATAAGTTCCCCATTACCCTCCTCATCCACAAAACGGGGGAACATCTGGGCTATTTGAATAATCTCTGCAATTGATGCCTGATCTGGTGCTTTGAACAATTGTTGAAAATGTGATACACCACAACTGGCCTTTTCATCAAAAGAAACATATGTAGCACCCTCCTCATCCTGCAAACTCCAGATCGTATTGGCCACCTTCCTACCTCTAGCATAGGCATGAAAAAACTTTGTGTTATCATCTCCACTTTCCAACCAAATCGCATGACTTTTAAGTCTCCAAGCTTCCTCTTTTTCCAACAAAAGAGAATTGTGCCTGCCCTCCAACCTGGTCAAGATCTCTTTAGACTCAAGAGAAAGAAAACCCCCTCCATCGCCTTCATACATCAGAAGGAGAGCTTCTTCGATAGACTTCAGTTCAGCCTCATCTCTCGTCCTCTTCGCAGTAGCCCATTCCTTAATAAACACTTTAAGTCGCTTAATATTGTCTGCAAACTGTAATGCAGCCGACCTGTCATTGTCCCTCCCAAAAGGAAACCAATGAGAAAGAAAAAGATTTTTAAAAGACTCTTCCTTAAGCCAACTTTTATTGAATTTTAAAGGGCTCGGAGGATTGTTAGGCCCCTTTTTAACTTCTAAAAAGATGGGGAAGTGATCAGAAAGACCCCCACTGCCCACCCATTTTCTTACCAAGAACACGCTATCCACCAAACGCTCAGCAACCAAAAAACGATCGATTCTTTTAGCCACCCTAGCATTCCCACAACGTTTATTCCTCCAAGTCGGTTTAAGCTTTACAGGCTCAATATCCAGCATGCATCATCAATTTGTGCACAAAAAACCTCGCCAATGAGTCAGCCTGAGCATGTGAACCCCACACCTCAGTAAGCCCCATTGAGAAATTTAAATCCCCTCCCAAAACCACCGAATCACCATTAGCCATTGGATTTTGAAACAATGACTCCCAAAAAGGTGCTCTATTAATATAAGGGCCATATATATTGAGAACTGAAAGAGAGATCCCCAAATCTTCAAACATTAATTCCACACCCAACACGGCCTCTGATCCCCAAGCATTCAACATCTTCACACAATTAGTTTTCCAACCCACCGCCAATCCCCCAGATCTACCTTTAGCATCTAAAGTCACAAATGACCAACCAGGAAACCATCTTTCCAACTTCCCCTGAATCACCTCCCCAAAACCTAAAGTTTCTTGTAACATTAACACATCAGGATGCTCAAGAGAAAGCACCCTCATGAGGGCTGTATTCTTTCCAGGCCCAGCCAGCCCCCTGCAGTTGAAAGACATGATCTTCATAAACGACCTTTCTTCAAGGCCATCTCCGCTCTAAGGGCCTTTTCAATCGAAGTTTGAGTACCTCCCAGCATGTCCTCCTTAGCTCTGGACTGAGCCTTAGAAAGATTAGTCTTCCGACCTCTACCTTTTCTCACCGACGAGGAGCTCTTACCCAACCCCTGAACTGGTTTGTGGCAAGATCTTAGAAAATAACCTGACTCCATCGAATCTTGAGGGGAATGACAAGACTCCTCAGAACAAATAACAGAAGCAGGGAACACAACAGGAGGAGAGGGAGCTTCCAAAGAAACGGGTTTGACAATAGCATAGTCGGAATTGACAATTAAAGGTTGGACAGGATCAATATTAGAACAGGGAGCAACAAAAAAAGAGCCCAAACCCTTAAAAACCTCATCAGAGACAGGGGGCATATGAAGGTCAGACTGTCCCGAAAGTGATAGTTTCCTTAACCCATCAATCCAATCAAAACCATGAATAGAAACATTGTTCAAAAATAGATTAACATTTGATAACAAAGGAAGATTAGGGTTACCAGGACCAGAGGGATCCCCAACAGCCTTTTCTTCAACTGGAATGGAGGACTGCACCGGCTGATCCAAAAATTCTTCGACCACCCTAGAAACAGGAATAATCAGTTCTTCAACAGGCAAATCACTGACCAAATCTTCCGCTAAAGACTGAGAAGGACCAAAAACCTCATGCGGCATCTCAGAGGGTTTATGAAAAACATCCCGAACACCATTCCTGCGATTACCCATATGAGATCTCACCTGCAATTTACAAGATACCGCCGGATGCCCATAAACATGGCACCGTCGACACCTAAATGGAACATTTTCGTAATCCAGGATCTGTGTAATAGGATCCGGCCCCCACTCCAAGATAATAGACTCTGCTAACCCCTCCCTGATGTTCAAATTAACCAAGATTCGAGCCACTTTCTTCTCCTTTGTTTCAATATAAGATAGGTCCGCTTCCAAAAAAGAACCAAGTATATCACCAATCCTTCTGAAATGATATAAATCCCAGAAATGAAGGGGAAGAGCTGGCAGTTTCACCCAAATAGGGACTATGTCCACCCTCTCCTTGCTAGCATCAAAAAGAGGGGTCCATGGCTTCATAAGTACAGGAGAATGATCAATATGCCAACATTTGGTTTGGAGCCATGCAAGATCTTCCTCCTTCTGCAAATTTATAGCAAACCATCCTCTATTCAACATTTCAATCTCCGGGACATAACCAAAGAAGGTACCCCATGAGACCGCAGCCCAATCATGAATGGTCTTCTTAGAAAAATTTCGCCCTAAGACCCGACCGACCAGTGTACATTTAGCCATCGTCAAGATGTTGACCCAGGATAAATCCTCTCCAACATCATAGTTCCTAACCAGCTTCTTCTTAATCCAATTCTTACGACGCCCCTTTGAAGACCCTTTAGCCCCAACCTGTTTCACAGCCGAAAAACCCTCAGCCCCTTGATATTCATTCAATGGATTCAATGGAACCCAACAGGGATAGCCACACCCTCGATGCTCCGCAGCTAACAAAGGAACCCTCCAATCCTCCGCCGATGTTTCACCGCTCGAGCCCTGTCCCTGCAAAAACTGTCCACATTCCCCACCTAAAAAAGCCTCTGCACATCCATCATCACACAAATTCCCTTGCTGCAATGGAGACGGAAGAGGCCCTAAATTTGGAGGCAAAGAACCCCCCGCACCCGACCAGCTTAACAGCTTATCAATCGGACCCTGGTCAGCCAAACCCAACCGCGGGATTTCCACCAAGTGCTCCAAAGAACCACCACCTGTCACCTCCCAAATATCATTGCTTTCCAGCCTGTCACTGGAGTAATCTACAGCCTCCTGATCCTCCATAAAGAACCCCGAAGCAGACAAAACCCCACAAAAAAAATACCAAACCGCTAACAAAAAACCCTAAAACCAAGGCAAAAATCACGACCCAAGCCACGAGAAAACGCCCACAGCTAAAGAGAAACCGCCTATCAGCAAGTCGTCTGCTAACCTCCAAGCGATCACTGCCATGGAACAAGGAAACCTTGAGAAGTACGTTGAACCAAGAAAACTCTCCTTCCTCTCATCCGATTTGAATTTCCAAGAGCAAGATACATGTAAACAACATACAATAAATTTAAAACCAAGAGTTATGCATGTTATGCCTTGACAAGTTGATATATGCTTTGACCACTATCAGACCAAGTGGCTTTATATTATGTAAATTGCCATAATAGTATTAGGATATTTTTATTGGCTTCTTTTGCTTGAAAGTTGAACTGCCTAAAAGTGCACAGATCTCATCTAGGACCCTTTAAGATTCATAATAACAACTATTGTTATAGGATTTTATTCTCCAAATGAAACACCATTACCATACTTATTGGTTAATATTTGTGTAGGGATGTTTTTCTGATCTTTCCAATAATTTATGATACTAATGGGATTGTATGAAAATTTTTATGTATGCCCCTCTTTTAGTTACATACAATTCTCCATTCTTAATTATTATTGATTGCATTTCCTTTTCCTAACATTGCCTTTTCCTTTTACTGGCCTAGCCCCTTTTCAACAATAATAGTTGCAGATTTAATCAAGTGTTTTTCTACCGAGGTGGCTGAGTCAACCGAGTTGACTCCCAACCGAGCTAACTCGGCCTTTGAAACGATTGGAGTGACAAGTTTGGTACCGAACCAAGCAAATCAGGGTATGACTGAATGGATCGGTAACAAAACGGTCAATTCGTCCCAATCCATACTAAATTGACCAAGTGAATGTGGGAATGCATAGGCCACACACATGACACTTCAATTCAAAAAACAAATTAACCTAGAATTATAAACATCTAGACTCTAAACCTACTTCATTGTCAATTCAATTAGGTTTGTAGGATTTCTATACATCATAACACTATTTGGAGTAAAACACAACTTGCTTTGTGATGCAAGAGCATAGGATCATGGAAACGAATTCATCCATGGCTTGATCAAAGTCATATGAATTGAGAGACCTAGAGTCTCAACACTTGTAAATTCTTTTATCTTGATTAAAAATTGAATAATCTGGAAGAGGACACTTGTCCTTTCCACTTGTAAATGTTTGGATAAGAGTTGTTAGTTTGTTAGTGAGTCACTGATGACTTGTAGGGGTCGGTCGAGTTTATTAAGGACTCGGTTCCTTAATTATAGGATATGTAAATAGAATTAGAATAGAACTGGAGGTTTATTTAATGTAGATCCAAATCATTTAGTTAGGTAGATTAGGTTAGCTCGAGGAGCTTATTGTTAGCTCATTTTGAGGTGAGGAAGCTCGCAGAAGCTTGGTTAGCTCGAGGAGGACAGAGAGGGAAGAGAGAAACTAAGGGTTTGCCTAAAATTCACTTTTTGAACAGGGTTTTTGTAAAACTAAGGTTTGGATAGAGTTATGGCAGTTGGTGCCTGCATCACCTAACCAAGCATGTAATATCTCTCATGAAATGGACCAGCTCAATGAGTAACCTTCAAGCATGTAATATCTCTCATGAAATGGACCAGCTCAATGAGTAACCTTCAAGCATGTAATATCTCTCATGAAATGGTGTATAAAATAGTGTAAGCATGCTTCAAATGACACCTCAATTAGTAACCTCCTGTAGAGTGGATGTTTTAACCTTTGTGCACCCACGTTGAGCTAATGCAAATCCAAAAGTTCTATACTCTGGCTAAAAACACAGTCTCCATTTTAACACCAACATAGAGCATACGATGGCAAGCCAATGGGCTGCGGCACCATTGCTACAATGGTGTAGCCCATGGCATAACGCCCCAAGCTCTAGGAGCTTTCCTGACTTAATTTACAAACAATAAAATTAGAGTGTCATGCATACTCCCAAACCCAAACCATTATTAATGTACTGAGTAAATCCCATGGGATGAAAGCCACGAATCGAACCCAGTAAGTCAACAATTCAAAATGCAACATTAAATATACTACACAGTCCCAAATATTTACCCAGTATAATCTTTTATAAACGTCGAATGAAATCGTATATACCAAATCACATTGCAGTCCTTACATAAAAGCCAATGCGTAATGTATTTACACAGTGAGGCACGAAGCCTCTTTTACAACAGTCAAACTATTAAAAATGTTAAATGGCAAAGTCGTGAGCTATGGAACCATTACAAGTAATGGTGCAGCCATGGCCCAAAGATGCCAAACCTCCCAACAAGAGTCCATTAAAAACTAGAGCAAGCTACATTATAAACCCCGAAGGCAGATTCAACAAGTGCCACACAAAAACCCAACCCAGTAAAGTTTTCTAACTCAGAAATGCCCAAAACGAGAGGAGGCAAGTAAATCTTGCTAGCATGCTTACCATGGCTGTGAAGAAGAAATCCCAAATCGATAGTGTAACCTATGCAAACCCCAGAGCGCCTTTGTGTTCACCTGCAGACAAACCAACGGTGGCATGAAAAGCATGACCATGCCATGGAGAATACAACGAAGCAATGCATTTTTACATAGAGTTGATCTAGCTTACCTGGGAATCAATTGGGTTGTCTCCCTTCTCCAAATGCGCAGAGGCCACACTAAACCAAAATGCCAAAAACCATATTGCACAAGCAGCTGGTGACCATTAACGCATGTGCAAACCCTCAGCGGGTGACCATTAACGCATGCACAAACCCTCACCATAGTTTATGGAATCAACATTATACCATATACCAACCAAGTCATATGTTAAACCCTCTATCCTATGGTTTCTCCACCCTTTAAATATCAGCACAGACTTAGTACTTAAGACATGGTATTTATACCATAGTCTCCCAATAATATATATTATATGTTTTTTATTTTTATTATATATTAGTTTATATTATATGTATTTTATTTTTATTATATGTTATTTTATATTATATAAATTTCCATAATAGTATTAGGATATTTTTATTATATCCTAACTTGAATAAAGAACCTTCACATTAATGAGGGAAGAACCATCTACATAACAACACATCCCTATCTTGGATAAATGAAAATATATCTTTGAAGGATGATTGAAAAGTTGAGCATGTGAGCTTGTGAGCATGGTAGTGATGATGATTATGATTATGATGTTCATGTTGATGATTCCGATGTTGTTGATGATGATGTTGATGATGTTGTTGTTGATGATGATGATGTTGATGACGACGATGACAATGATGATGATCCTGATGATGATGATAATGATTGTGATGATGATGATGATGATGATCTTGATGATGATGATGATGATGATTATCATCATCATGAGGATGACGCTAAAAATGATGACAACGACGACGACGATGATGATGATGACGACGATGATGACGATGATGAAGATTATGATGTTGATGTCAACGATGACTATGATGATGTTGATCGTGACAACGATGATGATGATGAAGATGATGATGGTGGTGATGATGAAGACGATGAAAATGATGATGGTGAAGACAATGATGATGTCGACGATGACAATGATGATGATGAAGGCGATGACAATGATTATGATGATGATGAAGACGATGACAGTGATGATGATGATGATGATGATGACGATGATTATGATGTTGATGAAGACGATGATTATGATTATGATCATGATCATGATTATGATGATGATGATGATCTCAATGATGATTTTGATGATTATCATCTTCATGAGGATGACGATGATGATGAAGATGATGTGCCATTTGTATCATCATCTGTGTCAACATTGTAAGGATTGGCCATATCATCATCATCATCATCATCATCATCATCAGTTACGCTCATCGTGTCATCGTCGAAATAATCTTCAACAACATTGTCTGCTACATCATCTGATTCAACTATTCCTTGGACATCTTCTGTTGGATCATCATCGTCAACTAACTCAAGTTGATCATGCTCTTCGTCATCATATTCTTCTTCCAGAGAACCCTCTTCATTACCATCATCTAGGTTATACTTTACCGGCCTTCCCCTTGGACCGTGTCTCACAAAAAACGATCAGCCCGCTTTACCTGGAACCTCTGAGTAAAATACTTGTTCACATTGGCTTGGAAGAACATAGGGCTCTGTTCCTAGCTCAAACAACCTTGTGTTTACCATGGTAAATCCATTATCATGTTCAATAATAGTTCTATCGGGATCACGTTGATTCAATTGTAACCTGTACAATTTGAAAACGAATAGAACTACCTTAAAGGATTTAAATTCACACTGTATAATATCTTCCAAATACCCTTAGTATCGATTTTCTGAGACTTCTGGATGTCTATCAGTTCTAGATGAAACATTGGTAACCTCAAAGATAGTCGAAACCCCTGAATCTGATGTTTTATTTGTTTCATCCAATTTTTTGATCCGATATCTACCTCCATTGTAGACCATAGCCTTATGGTGTTTTACCTACAATAAGCAATACACGAAAAAATTACACAACCAATCAGTCCTTATGCAACAATACATGGAAAAAAAGAACATGTATGCCAATAAGTATCAAAAAAAATAAAAGATTTAGAGGGATATTTGATTAAATATAAACTTGCCATTTTATCTTTTACACCATATGCCAAATCGATTTCCCTTTTTGTTAGATTGTTATCTCCATTGCGTTGTGCTTCTTTTACCAATGAAGCCACACCTTCCCATGATATTCCATGACCCGATTGTGCGCATCGTTCAATCCATACCTTCATCCAGTCAAGATTGTTTGCGATGTATAAATGAATTGCATCCCATTCTCGACCAACTACTTAATGACAATAACCATTAAAATCAAAGAAAGGTGTAAATCTCCCGAACAAAGATGTATATGCTCTTAATTGAAGCAATTATGACTAGAAAATACAATTATAATATGAAGGATATAATAAAAATCTAGTAGCTAATAATTACCTTTCAGCTTCCTCAATATACCTTTCCCCTTCAGTTGCTCCCCTTTAAATTTGTTATTGGAGTCCGGATCACAAATGCGACGTAAATTGAACTTTGACGCTAAAATAGGAAGATATTCACTAACATACAACATGTTTTGGTATACCGTATATCCTTCCATCATAGAACCCTCTAGTTGTCTCACCAAACCCTTCATAAATTTCAAGTGCCTCTCAACCATCCACATGGTCCTTGAGTGCACAGGTCCACACAACTCAATCTCCTCAACTTGGTGTATGAGGTAGTGTTCCTGTGCATTGAAAAATGTTGATGGTAGATGCTTCTACATTTCACACATGAGACGAGGAATTTCTCTCCTCCAATACTTTATATCTTCTTTATGGATTTCTTTAGATGTCAACCATCTACAAGTGATGCAAAACAATAATGATATTTAACAAAAATAAACATTAAATTACAATATATGTTGAAATAGTGCACAAAAAAAACAAATATAAATTATTATATGGAGAATTAAAGAAACACTAAGCACATGCAAGTAATCGCTAGTTACCTCATGTATTTACCAAGATTATATATAACTTTTTTGACATTGTTGTCGAAGTTGTCCAGGAGAGAGAGAGGTAGAACATACTGTATCAATATACAAACCATGCCATTTATTAAAAAAAGAGTATACAAACAAGAAAAAATTATATGGACATAACAATAATAATTACCTTGATGAAGACATGCCAATCATGTGTTTTGACTCCTGTAGAATCACCTTTTTTAGTTATGATATTCTTCAACTTTGCACAAAAACTGGTGAGAAATTTAATTTGTCGCATTACTTCTTTGACAACATTGCTTTTTTGCTCCGTAAACATCCATGGAATTGAGTTTATATTAACTTGTTCTCCATTGGTATGAAATTGGATGACGTCTTTCATTGCATGGTTGCTTTCTTGAATGTCTTTGCACACTTTCACAACTTTATCTTTCTCCCTCCTTAGCTCTAGTAGTCGCCATAAGGTTTCAGTAACATTCTTTGCAATATGCATTGTATCAAACAAATGAGCAATTTGTAGGTGCTCATAGTAGGGAAACTTGCTGAATTGAATACGATAACTTCTCATTCCTCGTGGAAGATCATTAATGCCTTCATGGTCACGATGGACATCATGAATATTAGTTTATAATTAATAAATTAGATCATAAATCAAATATGGCCACTACAACAAACAACTCACAATAAAAATTAGAATACATAAAAATTCATATACGATGATCCATACGAACCATGATGACGATTTCTATTGTATTGCATCTTCCAAAGGTGAGGTGTCATTCTCCGTGGTTTTAATGTAGTTTCCTGCTTGCCATTGAAAAGATTTCTTTAAGTTGTTCTATACCTATGATTCTTAGAGAGGAAATGCCTATACTCATCAAACACCTCCTTTCTTAAGCTTTTTGAACGTCGAGATTTTATCTTAGGACCACAAACTGGACATCCAAATTTACCCTTTGTCTAAAGACCTACAATATTTACATATGGAACATCTATGTCAAATATAATCATTTATAAAATATTCTAACTACTCCATATCATTAAATGCAATTAAAGTGGAACTTAAAATTACAAACCACAAAATGAAGTTAACCCAGGGGCATCGTGTATTGTCCATACAACCATTGCATGGAATTGAAATTGCCTTTGCCGTATTGGTCTAGATACGTCATACATAGTTATGCCATTCCATAACTTTAGTAGCTCATCTATAAGAGGTTGGATGTATACATTCATATCTTTGACTTGGAACTTACCTAATTCATAATTTGAAGAACATATAAAATATATCATTATGAGAACCATTAAGATATATAAACCATGTAGAAGAGTAAAATAATAGATATATATATGAAATTAAGATACATATTACGACAAATGAGGTGCCGCAACTACATTATAAATAAAACCATTTTCGTCAATAAAACCTAAAATAATCATCTACAACATTATGTGCTCCCTCTTTATTGACAACCATGGAGGAATGTTATTGTTGATAACAAAAATAGGCCACACCGTGTAAATGGATTTTATCTGTGCAAATGGATTAACACCATCTACTGCCAAAGAAATCCTAAGATTATGTGGTTCTTCTTTAAAGTGAGGCCACTTTTCCTCAATATCTCTAAAAGCAGTACCATCTGCAGGCATTCGGATAACATCATCTTGACTTCTGTTCCTGGCATGGTAATCCATAAATTGCTCTATGTTTTTGCACCTGAACGGTCGTTGCAAACGTGGAATGACGGGAATATAACGAAGAACCTTTTGAGGCACCTTTTTTGTTACTTTATCTGCACGATATCTACTTACATAACATTCCGGACATTCTGTTGCAAATTCATGCTGATTATAATATATAACATGGTCATCGGGGCATGCATGAATTGCTTCATAATGCATTCCAATCTCTTTCATGATGGAAGATAAATCTCGAAATGTACGAGGTAAAATATTTGATGGTGGTAACAAAAAATCAGCTATCAAGCTACAAAAAAAAAATTGTTAATGTAATAAATAAGTAATATTAACGAAACATGCTTCATCTGTATGATGATTAATAATGAGTTAACAATACAATTATTAGATGAATGCAAATAAAATTTATCACGATCATATATATGTGATGGATTATTTTAGATACCTTAGCATACGTGTGATTGAAATGTTTTAAAGACCATTCATAACCTTCAAGTTCATTATCAACAATATAGTAGAGAGAATATTTGTTTTGGAGCCTTCATAAAGGGGTTCATATGCCTTATTGAGAAGAGGTATATCGTGAACATCATCAATGTCATTATCATTTTCATTATCAACAGCATCATCATCCATTCTAACGTTAAATGAATCATGGATCAATGTATTTGTGCCATCATCTTCAATTACATCATCGGCATGATCATCTTGGTCAATATGATCATTCACTTGTTCTCCATTAAACATACACGCTCCATGATCCTGATCGTGAACTTGTTCTGAAAGCACTTCCTCTGGATGACATGCTATAGGGTGTCTTTCCTTTAATATAAATACATGGAAACATCAATAGATATACATTAATATATGAAAAAAATAATACATACAATTACCCAAAAAAATAAATATAATAATGTTTATAATGCTAAACCTACAAATGGACGATATTCGTTTCCCCCCTCAGCGTGTCCATGTTCCCTGCAATGTTTTGTGGCTATTGAGATCAATATTCTTCTCCTCTTAAATCTCCTGCATTGAGTACACGGACAATAACATTTTCCATCACCCCTTTGTTTCGCTGAATCCCATAGTCTAGCAAGCAATTGTCGGTTGTCTTCGTTTGGATCCAGAATATTTAATCTATTTGACATTTTGTCATAAACTTCATTAATGAATATAACCGGTTGTCTTAAAAAATCAAGTTCCACGCATCAACCATGCATCAAGGTTTTGTCAACGGAGAGAAATCGAAGAATAAAAATTTCCCGATAAACTGTATATCGATGAAAAAAAAATTCCCACAACCGCCTGTTGAAGAATAAAACTATTCCTGAAAATGTCCGTCAAGGAACAATAATTTTCCAATTGTTCGTCACTTCTACAACAAACATGTCAAAATGTTTAAAACAATTTATATTTATAATGGACATGCGTCGGATATTTGACGCCTTGAACATAGTTACTGTTAAAAGTACGGGACCATAAAATTTAAAATCATGTAAACCTTAATTTTTTTTTTTTTTTGGTTCATGGACATTGAAGATCCAACATTTCGGTGTCGAATAACCGCCACTACGGGAGTCGAACATCCGACGCCTATCTGACTCGGAAGTGTCGGGTAACTGCCACTACAAGCGTTGGAATTCCGACTCCAGAGTGTCAGATAATCAACGGAGCTAGAAATATTTTGTTGTCAGCATTCTGTAGATTGATTGCTGTCCGAAACATCTGTGCCAAATGTCGGATGACGTCTGATTCTATCGTCGGATTTTGGGTTCAAATTCTGTAGTGACTATATTTCGGGGATGGGGTTTATGGCTTCTTGTGTACTCATTAGAGGAAATTTGGAGTCTAAAATGGGCCTTATAAGAAAACGCGCCAACAATAAATTTTGTGAGTTGGAATTCAAGAACCAATAGAATTTCAATAAAATGAGTTAACCATAATGGTTGAATTGACATATTTGTCATAAAAGAAAAGTACTTTTTTTGTTCGTATTTTCGACATATCTCCCTGTGTTTTTACTCAAATTCTGAGTGGGAGAGCTCATTGGATGCATAATTTAATTATTCATCCAACGAGTACTTGCACTGCATACTTTTGACAAACCCCGCTACCCCAAAAACAAGAAATACCTGAAAAATGTGATGATGATGTCATCATCATGTTTTATTATTTTATTATTTTCCTTAGGAGGCCCATTTTAGACCTCAAATTTCCTCTAATGTGTCAGTGGTGTATGAGGTAGATTTGAGTTTGGAGGTGGAGCTGAGGCTGACGGTAGTGTAGCTAATGGTGAATGTTCTGGGATTGATGGGGTTGTCGAAAGGGCACCTGTCGACATAAGATTTTCGACTTCAGGTTGCAAGTCGATAGGCCCGTCAATTTCAACAGATTCAAGGAGGTTGTATATTTCTTGATGTGTTGCTAGTGTTTCTACTTGGTCATTTGTATCAAGATCAATTGCTCCTTCATCTGATTCATTACCCGGAAGGAGAGGATTTGCAGTAGATGGTATGAATAATGAAATTTGAGCTACAACAACTTGGGATGATTTGTCAGGGTTTCGTATGAATGGGGATTTAACAGTTCCCACACCTTTCAGTTCTAGGGATGCTTGCCCGGGTTGCTGTGTGAGAAGTCATCGTGACGATCTTGACTAAGTGAGTGGGTGTGTGGTATTTATTTGTTGGGAATTGCGAAAAAGGTTGGGAAGGTTGTTGATAAATTACCGCAGGTCAGCATCTTTATCGAATTTCTCTTTGAGTGTTTCAGGCAATATATCTTTATAAGGGTTTGATGAGGCAACAATGGTCAAGTTTGTTATCTCTTCCTGCACTATTATGGATGGAGATGGGGGTGGAGGAGTGGAAGTTAAATCAATAGAGTCGACTTCAGGGGGTGGCAACTCTTAACTTTTTAGATTTTGCTTGTTTTGCTTATGCTTCTATGAAGCGTTTGAACTGCATCTCGACATATATTTTGTTCTTGGAGGCATGGACAACATCTCGACAGATATTGTTCTTCTATGCAATCACCGATATGGATATCCTAGTGTTGGATTGTCAGGACAACTCTTTAAAAATATCCTCGACTATTGGGTAATAATCAATGTGTTTAGCCTTCACTGCAGCTCCTTGCATGTACCAAACTTCAGTATGGTTGATTTCCAACTGAATGTGCGCTGTCGATGGTAGACATATTTGGATGTTTTGAGGCACCCTCCATATGGTTGTTTGGACCTTTAGGTTTTGAAATCAATTGTCTAGTAGCAGTTTGGCTGCTTCGAGTTCCTGTGAGTTCCCAGCCATTGAGAACGGCTTGAAGTGCCACATATGGAATCTTGTCGGTTCCAGGAACTATTGTTCTCCTACATGACATAAGTGGAACATAGAAATCCATATGATCAGTGAAGGGAACCTCATCAAGGCGCTTTTTTCCTGACATTTTACATAAAATTTTTTTTATCATGTCGGCTACATATTGAGCCCAACAGTAGGTTTTCCCCGATTCCTCTATACAGTCGACAACTTCCAACATGTCGAGCCTTAGATTGCACCCTCTCCCTGTAACAATTAGATGTGTAGAAATAATTTTGGTTACCATCTTAGGTGTTTTGGCCTTGATTTGACCAATTATAAACCCCTCAGAATTCTTTCCAATTGGTGTACCTATTAGTTTTTCAACCAACCCAGGTATTGAACCGATAGGGATAGGTTCGCCTTTGTTATATAGCCCTGTAAGTTTGTAAATGACTTCGTCAGTTATCTCAATAGGTGTATCTATTGGCGAAACCCACCAATAAAGCCTCATCGATAGGGGCTCCCACTCTATCGACGCTCAACCAGTGCAATCTCCTTGAGCACCGGCCCAGACAAGTTTTACCCTGCCCAGCAACGTCTGCGGAGCAGATGAGGTCTCACCCAAGGTGTTCAAGCGAGAGTTGTCGGAGCCGAGTTTCTGGCATTGGGGACGGAGGATATGGCGATCCTACGAAAGGGAACCATAATTGCTAGATCTGGATCTTTTCAGTTGACTTTACACCATTTCCTCAACTTGTAGAGTGTATTCAGAACTTATGCAATCATTATAGCATCATACAGTTCTCACAATATTGCTAATACCATAGCATTACCCATAAAACATATCTACTCATAGTGCACCAGACAGTAGTAGAAAAACAGATTGCATTGATATCAGAGAAAGAGATTAAATCACAACAACATTATACTAAAACAGGTCATAACATCATAACAGATCAGATTGCAGCAGCGATAACAGACAAGTTTTGTGCCACAATAGCCATATCATATTAACCTTGCGCAAAAGGCCCACATTACACAATTCTTCTCCAAAACCGAAGACTGCATACATCAGGAAAACCCAGATAAATTGAATATACATAGGAAATTCTCCACAAAACTAGATCGCACTAGATCTGTTGCAATTATCCTCTGATGCAATTCTCCTATTCTTGGTACCGTCTACTTGCAAAACTAGATCTATAAATAGGCTCGTGCCATTACATTGAGGGTCCACTTCTAACTAACTTATAACCGCTAATGACCTATTACAATAAAACTTGGTCAAATAACATATAAAATATTCAAAGCAGTTATTCTTCCACCCATTACGCTAATCTGGCCTTGCGCAATATCGTGTGAGGTTGCGCAGCTGTTGCGATGTGGCGCAACTCACTTACCAAAACCCCTGCCAATAGGCCCCCAACACACGGGTGGCTCTCTGTTGTAAATCCTTTAGTTCCTCGGCCTGTGTGATCTGTACCCTTAGTGGCACAGCCCTCAATTATTTCTTTAAGGACTTTAGTTGACCTTCGACTTCTTGCACCTGAGTAGTCAGTTGATCAAGCTGCTCGTCTTGGACAATGCTTTGTCAAAACTGTGTTGTCGCTTCCATAATGTGTTAGGAACCCATGTCAATCCTTCTTTTTACTGTGTTAGTATATTGTTGTTGGACGCATATGCTTTGTAAGTCGTCCCATAGTAATTGTTGATCCATAGTTTGTGTTATTGTTGTTGGGCGCATATGATTTGTAAGCTGCCTGTAGTATTTGTTGGTCATAGTTTATATTGGCCCATGGTTTTGAACCATAGTATTGGCGCCTATTTTTAGTATATAAGTGTGTGTTGAGGCCAAGGAAGGCACCGTGAAGTTATTTTGTATTGAGCTTGCTCAAAGGAGGTTGCCCCCTCGAAGTGGCCTGCGATTAATATAAAAGTGATTTTGAGTTCTGCTGCTATATCGTGTATTTTGATTAATTATTTGCTGCAAGGTCCTCACATCTGGTATCAGAGCACTTTCTTGGGCTCGTTGGGTTAAATTTCTGCCCAATTTTTTTTTTGCTTCTATTGCAGTTTCGGATCTGGGAATAATCCCTATCCGCTTAACTGTGGGAAGTACTTGGGCATAAGCCCTAAAACTCATTGTGAGGAGTACCACAGGAACCCTGAAGTAGCTGGCCCATTGAGAGGACCTGCCAGTGAAAAGGGCAACGACCCCTACCTGATTGACTAGTTCCCACCCGTGAGGTAAACCAAGAGCTGTCGTTTGTGGTCAAGCGGTTATCAGTTTTACCTGAGCCGTGGAGTGAGGGGTACTACCCCAATACGCAAGCCGTCAGACAACATTGGTGGCCGAGTGAATCCCTTGAACCGATAGGAAGCCGCGCATACCTGGGGTCCATATCTATTTTCAGTTGCACAATCGCAGATTTCCTCTGTCCAGAACTGTTGCCGGTCAGTTCCACGCCGTTGCAGATCCATTTTTTGCCGATCACTTCTGTGCCATTGCAGATTCCACTGTTTCCGATCGCTTTCGCGTCGTTGCAGATCCCTTCCTAAAAAAAAAAGTATAAAATTTTGTTTTTCGGCCATATCTCCTTGGTTTCAACTCTGTTTTCCATGAAACTTCACTGAA
>LPNX010476694.1:247049-331386 GCA_001517045.1 Pseudotsuga menziesii | reverse complement strand
ACAGTGTGTATCCTCCCCAGCACAATAGAAATGGGTTAGCAAACTCATGGGTTATGACTATGAGATCACTTATAAGAAGGGTAAGGACAATATTGTGGTGGATGGTCAGACTGAAATTATCAATAAATGCTTGGAAACTTATCTTCGTTGCTTCTCCTCTGAGCAAAAACATCAGTGGGAAAAGTGGCTCCCTCTCGCTGAATGGTGGTACAATACCTCTTACCACACTGCCTCTAAAATGACTCCATATGAAGCAGTTTATGGTCAGGCACCACCAGTTCTTCTTCCTTACACCCCCAGCAGTTCTCCAGTTCAGGCAGTTGACGCGGTCCTTCGAAACCGCGATGAGGTTCTTTGCATTTTGCGCGAAAATATTCACATGGCAAGAAATCACATGAAGCAACAAGCTGATCAGCACCGTTTTGAGCGCACTTTTGAAGCCAGTGATATGGTTTTTCTTCGTCTCCAGCCTTACAAGCAATCCTCACTAAAACTCAAAGGGCGTCATAAGCTCGCTCCAAAGTTCTATGGGCCAGATAGGATTCTTCAGAAGATTGGGTCTGTTGCTTATAAATTGGAACTTCCTCCTTCTTCCCGCATTCATCCAGTATTTCATGTCTCTTGTCTGAAGAAAGTTCTTGGCACCAACATCAAAGGCCAAACCATTTTACCAGAACTGGATAATGAAGGATCCATCTTTTTGGAGCCGGAGGCTGTCCTCAATAAGCGCACTCGTCAGCTTCGCTCTCACTCTATCACAGAGGTCTTAATTCAATGGCATGGAATGCAGCCCGAGGATGCTACGTGGGAACCACTCCTTCAGATTCAGGGACAATTTCCACATCTAAAGCTTTGAGGACAAAGATTTTTCTAAGGGGGAGGGGATGTTAGGAACCCATGTCAATCCTTCTCTTTACCGTGTTAGTATATTGTTGTTGGACACATATGCTTTGTAAGTCGTCCCATAGTAATTGTTGATCCATAGTTTGTGTTATTGTTGTTGGGCGCATATGATTTGTAAGCTGCCTGTAGTATTTGTTGGTCCATAGTTTATATTGGCCCATGGTTTTGACCCATAGTATTGGAGCCTATTTTTAGTATATAAGTGTGTGTTGAGGCCAAGGAAGGCACCGTGAAGTTATTTTGTATTGAGCTTGCTCAAAGGAGGTTGCCCCCTCGAAGTGGCCTGCGATTAATATAAAAGTGATTTTGAGTTCTGCTGCTATATCTTGTATTTTGATTAATTATTTTCTGCTGGGTCCTCACATAATGGTTTTAGCCTCTTGCTCCATGCTTTCGAACTTAGTTGCGATGTCTTCAATGGAGGATTTCCTTTCTGCAATCTGCTCCGATGGCGTCGTAGGTTGCACCAGGGAATTGAGCATCAGGTTGGTATCCTGAAGCTGAACAATAGTTTTCCCCAATTGTTTGGCCTTCTCGACTGGGGTGAGTTCGACCGTGTTCTCAAAAATGTGCTGGCAGGCTTCATAAACATCTTGCTCAACTTCGTTGCACCTGGCATACATCTGTTCCTGTTCAATGATTAGGCGGTCTTGTACCTTTTTCAGTTTCGTAATCTCTTTAGCAACCTTTCGTTGCATCTCAACCAATGTCGCATTCAAGGCGTTGATTTCTTAAACTTTTTCTTCTGCCAGTTGCACCCAGCCCTGATGTAGCTCGTCTTCCTATTTTTGCAGCTTCTCTGCGACGCTCTGTGACTGGACATAGCCCTTAGTTAGTTCTTTCTGTCAGTCCCCCAATTCCATGGTGGCAACAAGCTACAACACAACTAACTCCATAACAGAGAACTTGTTCAGGTCCAAATCCACGCTCTGGATTGGTCGTAGCAATTGGTGAACTTCCTCATTTCTCGCGTTGATCGTAGTCAGGGGAACTTGCACATTCCTGGCCCGGGGCTCAATGTTAATTGACGGGATGTCCTGCATCATGGGTCGCACATATGTCTGCCTAGAAATAATTCCAAAAATTGAATATAATCGATCTCTTACCACACCAAATTCTTCATGGTTTGACTCTCAGATCGTCTTGGTCGCATCCGCGGATGAGTCAATGACCACTTTGATAAGCCTCTGGAGTTGATCCTCCATCCCCAACTTGGTACCACTATGCGCTTCATATTCCTGGCGCCATTTGGTGCGAGTCTCCTCCGGCATGCGCTGCGCTACATCCTTAGGGTCTGTTGATGACTCATTGTCAGAGTCATGAGTGCTCAGGTCCTTCTGGGTAGGCTCTTCAGGGGCATCCAGTGGCTGCTCTTTAGATAATTCCTCCTGACTCACTGGGTTTCGCCACTCCACCGACCACTCTTGGACAATGGCATCCAATTTTTCTTTCGTGACTTTGTAAGGCAAAGTTATCCATGTCTTATTGGGGTCCCGCCGCGCCTAAATGTAGATAGAGTGGGGCCCGATGGAAAACCGAAGGATTCGTTGATACTTGGCCACGACGTAAGGAGAGAATCGAGGAGCGACAATAGCCGTGGCTTGCAATGCTTCCCAATAAAACCAAAATTGAATGGCACAACCCATCTATCGACTAGGTTCTTCAACCCACCATAATTTTTGATACCTTGCACCTCAACACACCTTTTCCGCATCAACTACCATCGGTTGATAGTCTTCTAGTTCCATCCAGGAAACTAGCACAATAGGAACCAACAACCAACTATATGAGAATGACCACCCAGCCTGAGTAGCAAGCGCGTCTTCTAGTAACTGATTCAACAAAAATAGAGACCAATTCATGTGCACCCCCTTAGCACACTTCTGGGCATAGGGGACAACACTCAAATTGCATTGGACTGGTCGGTTTCCCCGAACGACCGTGCTCGCTAGAATCCATGCATCGATGTGCATCGCATGTGAGTTAATGCTATCGATGCAATAAGCACAGCCATCATGCTATAAACCGAAGTGCTCCTTCAGCTGCTTGGCAATCCTTTTGTCAGTATCTCTCCCATGGATATACTGCGTCGGATCTTCCCCAGCTTTGGCAAGCCTGTGATGCTTGCGATCAAATCTACTGTAACAGGGATTGACATATTCAACCAAAGTGTCCCTCCATGAAAGCAAGCCAACAGTTTCTTCATGCATGCATGGCCTTCATTCAATCACCCAAAATGAGGCATATTGATGAGCCCCAGTAATCCAGATTGATCTAACCCACTCGCCCAAGGTTGAGGAATCTGCCTAATTGGAGCACCAGGCTCTGTCGAGATTGACTCATAGGGCTCATCCCTGACATCTTTGAGCAATAGCCAGTCATGGTATTCAAATTTCAACTTCATCAATGTAGGGATGATGTCGACCGAGCACTTCATCCCCTCCAACAGCAGCGACAATTTTGGTGGATACTTTTGAGTCTTGGACGGCTTCCTCGGCTTGGCTCCCATACGCGTAGGAGCAACATATCCCAAAATTTCATGAACAGAGACACATCGAGGTGCCACGGACTTAACAACTCTTGAGCTCAATAGCCTGGTCTGTATAGTTCCTTCTCCTTGCACTCTTGCCGAGGTGTGAGTTTGCCTCTTCTGCGGTGGTGTGGGGCTGGGCCTCTGAGCCTACCGCTTCCGCTTGGGAATGGACGATGAACCGAATGGCATGCTCATAATTTCTTCTTCAACATTCGTGGGCCGAATAGGGGATTCGTACTTACTGGAAATTTCTATGGTGTCAAGATCGCTTAGCATCCCTCACCATTCAAACCTAAGAATGCACTCAACATCTCTAACCTGCAACACTACAATTCACTCAATAGCTCACCCTGCACTGCACACTCTGCTCACTCAACTAAATAATGCCATCCTTACACATCCCGCGTGTTGTTTTATAGCCACCTCCAATTCAAAATTCATCATTGCCAAATCTATTATTACCATTATTACTAAATCTGGTATGAAAGACGTGAAATCTGCTGGTGATATTACTCCTCTAACGGTCGGATCACTCATTAATGCGGGTCGCTTCAACAAGTTAGGTCGGATCACTCATTAATGTGAGTTGCTTCAATAAGCACCACCAGCCAACTGTTTTAACTACCTGCATTTATTACTTGATTTGACCAACCCACATCCCTACAACTGTTGCAAGTGGTCAACCTATCATCGCTTTACAAACTTTAACCTTGCACAGCCTCTCCCATGGGGCTCGCCTTGCTATTCTGAACTAAAATCTTCATTTTTTTTAGCACCTCAAGTAGTGTGCATTGCCGACCCTGACCTATAGGGCTTTAAGTGACTCCTATTGACAACCGTCGGTAAGACTGTACCATCTAATTCCTGTAATTGAACTGCACTACCAGAAGTAATGGAATGAACAAGATAGGGACCTAACCAATGCATTTGTAACTTACCTGGATGCTTGATGAACTTACTGTCGTATAATAGCACCAAATCTCCTATTGCAAACTATTTTTTCTTAATGTGGCGATCATGCCACGCCTTCTGTTGATCCTTCGCAACCTATTGGTGGAAGCCAACAATAAAACGATCTTCTTCAAGCTAGATCAACTGCACAATTTGTTCTTCTAACGCTTCTGCATCATCCATGTCTGTCGTTGCAGCAATGCATAGGATGGGAACGATATACTCCATGGGCATGACTGCCTCTTGCCCATAGACCAGCTTAAATGGTGTCTGATCGATTATCCGTTTACAAGTAGTGCGATAGGCCCATAACACTGTTGAATTTTTAGGTCCTAGTCATCACGGTTAGCGTTACATGCCTTAGTCAACGTTGTTTCCAAGATTTTGTTGAATGCTTCGATGGTCCCATTCACCTGTGGATGGTATGGTGTACTCCTCTTATGTTGCACCTGCAACTCCTCAGTCAGAGCTTTCACAGTCCGGTTGACGAAGTGACTGCCCTGGTCACTTATCAAGATCCTAGGACACCCAAATTGTGTCACGATGTTTTCAAAGATGAACCTCACTTCCGTTGCAGCGGTACAATCCACAACTGGTGCAGCTTTTTCCCACCTAGTGAGATAGTTGGTTTTCATGTGCACCAGTCCGCTTCCCTGGTGGATTAATAGGACCCACAAAATCCACAGGCCATTTATCGAATGGTTCCAGAGTCACATGCAGTACCAGCGGCATCTCATCCCGCCGTGATGGTTTACCGACACGTTGGAAGACATCGCAGCTCCTCACATAGTCTGTGGCATCGTTATGCAACGTATGCCACCATAGTTCGGTGCACAACACCTTCCGCGTAGTAGCCCGACCTCCACAGTGACCTCCCGCAATTCCTGCATGTGCTTCTTCGAGAATGGGGCCCTGCTCATGTAGTAAAATACACTGTTGAAAGATTTCATCCGGTCCGAGCTTATATAATTGTCCGACAATTAATTGAAAATTAGAAGCCTTTACAACCAACTGCTTCTTTTGGCCAATCAACATGTCCTCTGGGGCAACACCAGTGGCCAAAAACTGAATAATTTGTGCATAGTGATTGTTATCCATTAATTTTTCACTTAGTGGATTTTTCAGTGAGCTGCCAGAGCATTGAACAAGTACACTTGTTCATGATCAGAATTCAAAGGTCCGCCAGCCTTTTTCTGGGACACTGTTCGAAACTTCTTGTAAATACATGTTCATACCCCCTTGGGGAGATTGTAAAAAATGCCCTAGCATTTAATTTTTTATAAAAGGCTCGGCTTCCTGGACTTGGGCATCAAGCTGACTAGCCCAGATTATTTTTTCCCTTGGTTATTATTGGCTGTTGAAAAAATGACAAATAATTTCTGAGTTTTTCACTCGCTCCTCCAAAGATGGGGTAGTTGTCTTGTTTTTTCGGCCTTGGGAGGTTATTAGAGCCTTTGTGTCAGTAATTTTTGTCATTCTATGCATTTCGATTGAGTCGTATGAACATGTACTAGGTCCCCCTAAGGTTTCGTTGAATTCCGAGAAAAATAATTTTTTTTTAAGCCATTTTTTAATGGTTTAAATGGAAAAATTCAAAATGTAATAGAAGTGTGATCCAGAGTCTGTTTTCGGGATGGTTGGGCTCATTTTCAAGTCCGGAGCAACATCTTCATCTTAGTGGTCACTTTCACCATCAGTGAGCCAACCGAAGCATCCTAAAAGTCATCAATCAGCTAATTGAGCACCAGAATAGCATTTAAATGCTAAAATTGGATAGAATGCACCAAAGTCAAATATTCAAAAAGTCAAAATCAAAGTCAACAATTGATATTTTATTGGTAAGGTGACATGGCATATGGTCCAATCAACTCATGCGATCCTCTTTAAATTTGTAATAATTATCCAAACTTTGGATAAAAAATAAAAGGTGTGAAGTCGATTTAATGTATGAAGTAGGTGACGTATGGTAAATGGGATAGCGTTAGCATGGATGCATCAAGGCTAGCGTGGTGTTAAGTGTGGACTCCCTACGCATTATAATTTAAACCATAGCATTAATGTATGGCGTGACATATGGTCATGAATTGTTTTAAAGGGAAGGTTAAAGCTCATGCGTGGATTTGGTGGGCTCTTCCCTTATGTTATGGCCATCAACTCACTCACGGATCCTCCAATCATCAGTTTGTTTTCACTTCAGCAAATCATGGCTCCCTTCAATTAAAGCTCGATCTTCCACAAGGACTCGCGCAGATCCATTTGGTTCTCGTGTATTCGCTTAGAGCTGCCATATTAGGTGGTGATATTTCCAAGAAGTTGATGGGGGCACCTTGCCAAGGTGGAGGCCACCTCCCCATCCCATTAATTGCAACTCGACTTTCCTATTGAATGGATTCGTACTCCAGCCTGTTGTAACATGGAGTTGATTGGATCTTGATTGTTATTGGCTCCCCTCATTGCGGATTTGATTTAGGGTTTTAGCCTTCATATTTTGTATAAGTAGAGGCTCTTTTTAGCTCTACGTGGGGGGATGGATTTGCAGAGGACTTCTGCCCGTATGATTGTAATTTTTTATCTATGTTATGAATAAAGTTGAGTATTTGGAGGACAATTTGATGGTGCAAGAACTTTCATGGTGAATATTTGGCATGTTTTCTTCCGGAAGGCCTTTTTAAGTGAGAACGCTTTAAATTAAACACCCATCTATTTTTTTCATTGATTCATACACGTAATCGCATCGTTTCAGAAGCATCTATTCGTCATCGCATCGCAGTCGTGTCCTCCGGAGGCCTATTTAGGGGTCGGGAACCAAGGTAATATCTGTGTAGTTATTTTATTATTCATGCATGCTGTGTTATCTAGCTTAGAAGGTTATAATATAATCCATAGAGTAGGCATTTGAAGTTTCAACTTACTTGCTTATGTGTAGCTATACACGATCTAAGAATTACATATTGTATTCAGTTGTACTCATGCTTTTCGGTTCTTGTTTGGTTTATACATACTAGATCTAATCACTTGCTTGAAGGGTATTTTAGTTTTGCAGATCACCCAGCGTGAATTAGAGATCGGAGCTCAGTTGCATCCTATCTATCTTCAAATATAATTTTTCTAATGTTTCTTGTCCCACAGGTTCCCTCCACGCTCAAATTTACTCAAGCTTGGGCTTGAAGTTTTTCTTATCCATCCTCAAACTTAAAAAGAAAATTATTGCTGTCTGGTTACTTTGGTTTTGTTTCATAACAAGTAGATCTAAGTGTTAAATCTTATCTTTTCTATCTCTTGTTATATAGATCTAAGAAATTCCTTTGCTAAAAAGTTTATCTCATGAAAGTTTAGATCTAGCTTTGCTCAGTTTTAGTACTTGAAGTAGCATAAAAAATTCTATCTCTGCACAAGTATTAAGTGTAAATTTTAGTGTATTTTATTGTCTAATCAACTATTTTACAGGAAAGTAGGTCATTGGTTTTTCAATTTTCATGATAGGTTAAGCAGAAGTGCTGGCGAAAATTTGAAGTTTCAAGCTCCAAAAAAACTCATAATTCCCCATTCTTCATCCCCCTTTCTTCGGATCACATTGAAGGCCTTTCAAGATCAGAAAAGAATCGCAACATCAAAGGAATTGTAAAAATTAATAAAGAGCAAGTGGGATAAAGGCTTCCACACCCCACTTTCCCCATTTGGGGGAAGCTTGTATCGTCCATTTTTCATGTTTGCTATTTGCTTTGTTTTATGCTTGTAGAATAATTGGTTAGAATATAATAGGAAAGGTTAGTTTCAAATTCTGGAAAAGTTTGCTTTTTGCTTTCATAAAAGTCAAAAGAAAATAGCTTCTTGTTTTTGTTTAACTTTATTTTAGAGATTTATTTCATTTAATATAAATTGCAAAAGTAAAAAAGAACTAAAATCTCTTGAATCTCACTGTTAGGTGGCTCAAGAGTGCTCTCTGTTGGAGGGTTTATGGTTATTCTTTAATTCATGCATTTTTGCTCTTTAACTTTTTAATTTAAATCTAAGTCTCTTGAACTTGCCGAATTCCAAGTCAAGAGCACTCTCTGTCAAAAAGCATAATAGTCTTGCATCGTCCTTGCATTTAGGCATATAGAGTAACTAAGATTCTTGAACTTTTGTCATAAGACAAAGTCAAGAGTGCTCTCTGTCGGAGAGTTTAATTGTGTTCTAATAAAACTTGCAACTCACATTTTTCCCCTTAATTAATTTACTTCGTTGCTATCCCTCACCTAGTATGCTCTGTCGACTTTCATAGTTGGGTTCGTATTCAGAACGGTGAGCAGATTTGATAATCTCTCAAGTAACAATGTAATAAAATTTTACCCCATAACCAATGCACCGGCATTGCCGAAAGTATTCAAAGTCATTCTTAGTAAAGGCGCCAGAACTCCCCGTTGTCTTAGAGTCTCAGCTAGCTGGTCAATCCGCAGGATACTAGCCTGGGATACTAGATGGGCCGACATGTCTTGAATGGAATAACTTGAGACAATTTCCCGGTTGGTCTTTTGATACCTTTTGATGAGCCATAATAAACAATACCACTAAAACACTTTAAAATAAACCAAGAAGAATCACAAAACACTTTCACTAGCACTATTTTGAGACTTGTATTTTCAGTATTCCCAAGCATCTCAGACATTTGACTCCATAAGGCATTGGTATTTTTTAAAATCTTATGCATTATTATTGATCTGGGCCATTTGTCCTTTGGTTTTTTCAAGTAAGATATTTATCTGTGAATGCTATCTTATTTCACGATCTCTCATTATATTGTTTATCTTTTAATCTGGTGATAGCTACGTGGATTGGTTTTTGTCTTGTGTTTATTTTCAGTAATAAGAATTGCAATCTTCGTTCATCATAACAAACTCCTAATAAACACCCGTCCGCATCACTTTCGTAAATTTTACTTAAACACTTTGAGCCTTATAAACTCTTTGTTAGGGACCAGCCCCCTTGGCTTCGTTAGGAGTTAGCCTAAACAGAGGAGCTAAGAGTAGGTGACAGTACCTGGCTCTGTGGTTTCCCCCAAGGTCACACCTCTCCCACTTTCCCAAGTGAGGAGACAGCTTTCAAAATATTTTTGATGCTGGTGTGCAATCGACGGACAACAATGATCATCTGTGATGTCAACACAGAACAGTTGCGCATCTGGCAATCCGTCATCAATATTGTTCTGTTCTTCACGATTCTTGACGTGAGACATATGATCAGGGCCAGCGTTCAATCACCTTGGCTTCACAACTATTTCAAAATCAAACTCCTGGAAGAGTAACAACAATCGACAGATCTTCCCCCCCAACACAGGCTTATTGACCAGGTATTGCAAAGCAGAATGATCAATGAACATCTTGAAATGTCCGCCCAACAAGTAGTGCCGAAGATTTTGTAGTGCATAAACCATCGCCAAGCCTTCCCTTTCTGTCGTCGTATAATTTTGTTCAGCAAAAGACAGCTTTCTACTGGTGTATGCGATCGGGTGGTCCAGATTTCCCTCACTTGTTTGTGCAAGAACAACCCCCAATGCAATAGAAGAAGCATCGACGTGCACGTGGAACTCCTTATCCCAATCAAGAAAAACCAGTATGGGCGCAGAGGCCATCTTGGCTTCCAAAGTGTCAAAACTTCCTTAACATTCCTTAGTCCATTCATAGGCTGCATCCTTCTTTAGTAGTTTCTCCATGGGGGCAGTAATCGCAATGTATCCTTCGATAAACTTGCGATAGTATCCGGTATGCCCCAGTGTGGCCCGAAGCATCTTGATATTTGTCGGTGGTGGTAAACTGAGGATTAGCATGATATTCGTCGGATCGACCAACAGACCTTCTTTGCAGACGATGTGCCTCAGTAGCATGCCAAATGGTGCACAAAAAATACACTTTTTAGAGTTTAAGGCGATTTGATGCTGGAGACATCTTTCCAGCATTAGCCGCAGGTTGTCCAGATGGTCCCTAATTAGTCCATAGATAGTCCAATCATCCATATACACTTGTATATGAACTTTTGAATAAAATCTTTAAAGACAACGACAACTACACGAGAGAATACAGTTGGTGCATTTTTCAGCCCAAACAACATGACTGTATACTGAAAACATCCCCACTCAGTGACAAACGTAGTCTTATAGCGATCCTCCTTCGCAATCTGAATCAGGTGGTATCCCGAGAAGCCATCCGTGAAAGAATACAAATACATCTCCTGGCCACTTACACCCTCAAGAACTTTGTCTGTAAAAGGGGTCGGGAATGGATCATGTACACATGCATCATTCAACTTCCTTAGGTTGACGCGAATGTGGATTTATCCTGTCTTTTTAGCCTAGACCACCATAGGACTTATCCACTCGAATTCTTTTACATGCTTGATGATCCCAACATTAAGCATCCGGTCAATCTCGGCCTTAACACGGTCCTTGTATCGTGGATTCAGTCGGTATGGCCTCTGTCGCACTGGTTTGGTATTTGGTTTCAACATGATTTTCATCTCCCCTAGGTCTCCTAAAATTCCCTTCATCTCTAAAAACCGTGTTGAAAAAAGGTCCTAGAATTCATGTAGTAGGTCCGTGATCTTGGCCATGGTCTCCTAGTCCCAGTAGTCTCTGATATTGGCAAATTTTGGGTTCTTTGTCAACCCAATGTTGAATTTCTGGATCCTCGATGGCTGACTCATCGAGTCCATCGGTATGTCGGGGGCTACGACATCATGGCTTCTTTCGGACTCGGTAATATTAACATTCTGTAGCTCATCATCATCTTCAGGTTCCCCAGACAAGTTGTAGCTGGTCATCATGGATTAGATTGAACAATGCACATGTGGATCAACTGGATAGGAAACAGGGGTTGCCTTAAGTACAACATCGTGGATGATTTGTAAAGCATTGCATACCTCTGGGTTGATGTCCTGAAAGTTAAACATCTGCGCAAAACAAACAGACAACTCCTCCCAAGCAGTGATAGTCATGCGCAACTCTGCTTCCACATACCAAGATCTCGGCATTTCTTCCAGAGTGTGAACGAAAGCGTGGACCCATTCATCCCTGGGTCACGACACCCATAAATCCTGACACTCGATTAAATGACTGGTGTGATCATTCCTTCCGTCATATCTCCTAGCATGATAGACCTCTAAATCACTGAAGTAGACCATCATCAATCTGCGGCACCGTTCCGAGTCATGGATCATCTGTTTGTGTGTCGCCCACCATCGAGCCAGAGTAGCCTTTAGTGCTACATCAAGAGCCAGTATCCTTTGCGGTTCAAAAAATTTCTCTTCAAATTCTTGAAAGAACGCTGATAGCCCCGGTAGTCCTTTATAAATGGGAAAATCGATAGTGTCAGTTGCAACATGCCGAAGAGACTGTGTAATCAACCCGCATTTCCTGAATGATACTTCATGCAACTGATTCTTCCAATTTTCTAGAGTGTCTTCAGAGTCAAAGGACACGGAACTTGCATTGTGCTATCTAAGTTCGCCATCAACAGTAGAATGGATATAGTCTTCAGAGATGTTATAAGTGTGATCCCAACTTCTCTTGACTTCATCCTTTATAGGTTCAATATATCACCATCCTTCCTGAGGGTCCATATGAGCGATGGCTCTAACATCCTGGTTTTCAAATGTCATAACTTGCTTTTTGAAGTTGATAACTGCCATACTATCATTTCCCCATCCAATCCCTAGTAGTGTGGGATAGGAACCATCGTCGTCTACTACTTCTATCACATCAAAGTTAGCATGCGTTTTCATACCTTCAATGTCAACAACCAAGTTTGAAACATGACGTCCAATGGGCTGAACCTTCACCAGATTTGCTAGTCACAGTTGTACCAGCGACCATCCCAATGTTGGCTTCCCCATCAATTGCTAGGTTTGATTTGTTAGAATGTTTACATCTAATCCAAGATCCAGAATGACCGAGTCAACCTCATAATCTCCAATATGGATATTCATCCTCATCTCCTTGCCTGTCTTCCTTTTTTGCAAAGAATTCACAGCAGAATCTTTCACTATCTTATCCAAGTGGTGCAATAATTTCTCAAGCTCGACAAGGGCATCAGAGTCCCTTGCCAGCGATAGACAACTCTCAAAGAACTTTTGCAAGGTCCCATGTTGCCGCAATGGTCCTACCTCTACGGATGGATCGAAAGTAAATGGCATATAAACAATTGGTAACTTACCCAAATTTCTCCTGATTGCATTCTTTGCGCTAAAGAAGGTGTATTTCTCTGTTGCAATATCAAATACAACATTTTTCTTACCAGTGAGCCGAACTTGCAACTGCGGTCCATCGTCTCTAGTTGTTGCACCAGCGCGAGTGACAATCCCAATGTCGACATCCTGTATTCGTGGCTCGGCCTGAATAGTGGAAACTGTCGATCCTTGATTCAAGTTCAATGGTGGGTTCTAATTCACTAGTTGATTCATTGGTTGGTTCTGAGTTTGAGGTCGGTTCTAGGTTTGAGTCTGCGGTGGCACCTGGTTTTTCATTATCGGTTGGTTCTGTACTTGGAATGTAGGCTGATTCTGATTCTGCACATTCTGTAACTGAGGAATATTTCCTGCCTGCCCTTTTGCAATCAACCGAGGGCAAATTTTAACATTATGATCGTTGGCTACATAGTATGTACACTGCGCATGAGGGAAATCCCTTTGATAATGCCCAAATACCCCACAGGTGTAGCACTAGATTGATTCACGACCTCGTCCTCCTCCTTGACCTCTGAACCCTCCACGGAATCCTCCTTGGACTCCTCCTTACTGAAATTGTGGTTGGGCCATATATTGCTGCGGTGGGTTTGGTTGCTGCTGGACATAGTGCACGGCTTGAATATATTGTGGCTGATTATACTGTAGTCCCAGTTCCTGGTTATACTCTGGTTGCACCACCATTTGCGGCGGAGGTGCAAACTATGACTGTGATATAAACTGCTGCTACAGTTGCACGGGGAAAAACTGCAACGGAGGTGGTGGTGTATACAACACTTGATCTACGGTTTGTACTACTTGTGGCTGTGCTTGCGCTGTCCGGGGGTCCTCACCATTCAAAAAGTATGAATCATACGTCATTTCCTGGAGAAAATCATAAGCTCTATAGTTTTTCTCATCATGTCTGACAGACCGAAAAAATGTACAGTACAAATTTTCTGGCTTGGTAACCATCTTCTGCATGTAATCATAGTTCTCATGTCGATGCCCATAGACCTGACATATGCGACACCATGGTACACCAGCATAGCTCAATGGATTCGGGGCTCCTGACAACAAATAGTTCCGAAACGTCCGACAGGTGTCCTTGGTATGGCCATCTGCATGACAACGGGTGCACTAAAGATCATCATGATCTTCCTTGGCCATTTTGATATCTTGCAGTTGGAGCGTCAAATTGGCCAACTGAGCTTGAAGCTAGTTCATTCCTACCATAGATTCTCCTACTAGTGATGCCTCCAATTTCATCGCGGTCTCCAGAGCCTCACTCTGTGTCACAATATTTTGCTGCATTAGCGGTTTTCTGATATGTGGGACAAGTGCAGAGATGAACCATTCCTTGTGCTGAACATCGCACATCTTAAAACTGACTCGAGCCATCAATGTCTTAAATAGCCGATCAAAGTCCCAAATTGTCTCATTGGGGAACTTTTTGATCTCCTTCAATTCAGTAATGTACTGAGTCTCATGTTTTAGCTTCTTAAATTCTTCGAATAACCCCGTTTGGATCTCATCTAATGTCTTTGTGGTGCCTCCATGAGGGATCTGCATGAATATCATGAACCATTCTAGTGCACGGCCCCTCAGAGTAGTGGCCAGCTGACTTTTATTAACATCATCATCGATATTTTTTTGGGTGGTCTAGATCACCTCAATGATAAGAACTAGTACTGCTTTGGATCATCGGTGCCATTCCCTTTGAATATTGGTAACCTCATTTCATCGCCCGCCATTCTGGGCCTTCTTCCTCCTGCTGGTGCTTTATTACTAGACTGTTGCTAACTTGTCGGGCAAGTTGATGTAGAGTGTGTATTTTTTCCTTGTGGTGGAGTAGTGCATAGAGGCGTGTGGACGTTACTGCTAGGTTTCGATCCTATTGTCCTTCCAGGCGTAACCTAGGCATGGTCATCCTCGTCGTCACAAAAATGTCTCTTAGTCCCGTGTGGTTGTTCTTCACGGCATCACACTTCGATCACGGCAGGACCTTCCCCTGTCCTCTTCCTTTTCTCTCGAAACCTTGCTCCTCCCCTCATACAACCACTTGTTTCCTCGGTGACCTTCACATTCTCACCAGAACTCAGGCCCATCTACCCCTTACATTTTCATGCATCTCCCCCCTTCTGTCACGGTGCCTACATCCTCCACACACCAGAGTTCCACTACTCTTGGTCCATCTTTAGAATACCTTTTTCACAAACCAGTTGCTTAATGGATGGCTGCAGCGACAACAAGAACCTTCCTCGTGGTCCACTGAAGAACTCTCTTTCTTCTTCGCTAAAGGACTTATTGGTGTCGACTACAAACTCGGTGATGTATCCTTCTAAGATATTATCCAACCACGCTTCAAATGCCCGTGATGCCTTATTATTGGTTTCTTATAACTCCTGGATTAACTCTGGGGTCCAGGATGTTGACTCTCCTCCTTGAAAGTTTGTCTTTTTCTTAGTGAACTTTGCCAACCATTCTTGCAAGAGGATAGAAATTCACAAAATAACCATTTGTGAGGACCGTCGTGGATATACCTGTCCAGCCAGTGGCCCGTTGACAACTTCGGATTCTGATTTTCAGCTTCAGCAAACTCCTACAACTTTAGATCAAACCACCCTTCGATCTTTGGTTGACTCGTATGCCAAAACATATCCTCATCTTAATAACAACTCAAGTCTCAGCAACAAAACCATTTGTTGGTAAAACCCACCAACAAAGCCTCGTCGACAGGGGTTCCCACTCTTTTGACGCCAAACCAATGCAATCTCTCTAAGCACTGGCCCGGGCAGGTTTTACCCTGCCCAGCAATGTCTGTGGAGTAGACAAGGTCTCACCCAAGGAGTTCAAGGGAGAGATGTTGGAACCGAGTTTTCGACAGTGGGGGCAAAGGATATGGGGATTTGACGAAAGGGCACGATAACTACTAGATCTGGAGCTTTGCAATCTACTTTACACCATTTCCTCAACTTATAGAGTGTATTCAGAACTTATGCAATCATTATAGCATCATACAGTTGTCACAATATTGCTGATACTGCAGCATTACCCATAAAATATATCTACTCATAGTGCAACAGACAGTAGCAGAAAAAAATATCGCATTGATATCACAGAAAGAGATTAAATTACAACAACATTATACTAAAACAGGTCATAACATCATAACATATCAGATCGCAGCAGCGATAACAGACAGGATTTGTGCCACAATAGACATATCATATTAACCTTGCACAAAAGGCCCACATTACACAATTCTTCTCCAAAACCGAAGACTACATACATCAGGAAAACCCAGATGAATCGAATATACACAAGAAATTCTCCACAAAACTAGATCGCACTAGATCTTATGTCCCAATTATCGTCTGATGCAATTCTCCTATTCTTGGTACCGTCTACTTGCAAAACTAGATCTATAAATAGGCTTGTGCCATTACATTGAGGGTCCAATTCTAACTAACTTATAACTGCTAATTACCTATTACAACAAAACTTGGTCAAATAACATATAAAATATTCAAAGTGGTTATTCTTCCTCCCATTGCGCTAATCTGGCCTTGCGTGGTACCACGTGAGGTTGCGCAGCTGTCGTGATGTTGCGCAACTCACTTACCAAAACCCCTGCCAACGATATCAAGGTAGAACTTTCCATTATTATATCAGCTAATGATGAATTTTCTGATGATTTCTTTCGTCCTTCCAAAACTCGCCATGAGAGGTGCATTAATATAGCTCATGATGGTACTCGCATTCACTTTCTATCCTTCCTATGTCATTTTTTTATTTTCATAGGCCCATTTCTTAATTTATGTCTAGAGTCGCACCCATGAATTCTCCAATACTTTTTCCTTATTGATATTTTATAATCTTTTTATCAACAAGGTTGCAGCGAATTGTAACTCGTTTTCTTTGGTGGTCGTGGATCTGGTCGCCTTTGGTGCCATTTTGTCGGTTGCGGGTTTGAGTTTCTGAACAGGTAATTTTCTCTCAGGGGTCTGATAATTCTTGCTCTCTAGTTCTTTGTAAAATGATATGAAATATTTGTCCGATGTGGTATTTATAGGTGGAGAGGGTGGCGATCTTGTTGATGGAGGTATTAATAGCGGATCATATGGTGAAGGATGCTATATTGAAAGCTCTTTTAATGCGCTCTGGTTTTGGTGCTCCCTCTGTCTGTAGTCATGATGGCTTGATTGTACCTTTTGATCCTCTTGTCGATGTGCATGATGATGAAAATGTCGGTTGTGTGGTCAGTAGTCGGCATGTCGATGGATAAAATGTCGGTTGTTATTTCTGTCAAATTGTATTCTGCTACTTCCTGTCATTTTGATCATTGAATTGCTTCTTTTTATTTTTAGGTTTTTGTAGTTTTTATAGGTTTTATTTTTTGTTTAACAGTTATGGAACTGTTATTATTTTCTCTTTTTTTTGGGTAGAATTTTCTTTAGTTTTTATACCGCTTTAGTCGGGCACCGTTAACAAGTTTACTAAATACTTTGCATTGTAATGTTCTTAGTTGGATTGATCCATTGGCATTGATTTCTTCAACAATATAAGGTCTCATCCACTCTGTATGAAGTTTCTTTGGTTTTCCTTTCACCCGACTATTATACAGTAACACAAGATCTCCAACCGATAAGTTCTTGTTTTTTATATTTTGGTCATTCCATGCTTTTTGTTGTTGTTTTTGGATTTCCTGGTGTTGTATAGCGATTAATAGGTGTTCCTACAGCTTATCTAGTTGCATTAGTCGGTCCTTCTTATCTTCTTCAACATTAATATGTAATATGTCAGCTATTACTAGTGTCTGTTGTCGAAAATGTAAGGGGACGATTGCTTCTTGTCCATAAACAAGTTTAAATGGTGTTTGGTCTATGGATCACTTATATGTTGTTGTGTACACCCATTGGACAGCTGGAATTTTCTCATCCTAGTCATCCTTATCTGTATTGCAAAAATTTGTTAAACCTCTTGTCAAGGTTTTATTGAATGCTTCGATTGCCCCATTAGATTGAGGATGATAGGATGTGCTTTATCTGTGGTCGATTTTGAACTGCTTCGTTAAGGATGTAATGGTTTTGTTTATAAAATGTGATCCTTGGTCATTGATTAGACTTAGTGGAAACCCGAATCTAGTAATGATGTTTTCATAAATAAATTAAGCAGCTACTTAACTAGAACATGTTTCGACAGGTTCTGCCTTTGCCCATTTAGTAACGTATTCGACTATTGTTATGATGTAGTGTGCACCTGTCCTTTTTATTGGAACCAGAAATGGTCCTATAAAGTCGATAGCCCAAATTTCAAATGTTAAACTTGGACTCATCAATATTAAGGGCATCTCAGTGCTAGGTAAGGTTCGACCTAGACGTTGACAACGATCACATTTACTAACAAATTTTCGAAAATCTTTGTGTATTGTCGTCCACCATAATCTCGACTGTTGGATCTTTTTAGCAGTCGTATCCGACTGAAAATGTCCTCCAGCTGGTCCATAGTGCACCTCATGCATAATTATTTCTTTTTCATGCTCTAAAACGCATCGACGAAGTACTTCTTCCAAGCCCAGTTTATATAGGAATCTGTTAATTAGACTAAATGGTGCATCTTTCATTTCTAAAATTTGTTTCTTTTGAGTACTCATTCCCTCAGGAGCTTGACCATTTTCTAAGAATTGTGTTATCTCTTCTAGTTCTGCAGGAACAACTTCGATTTGAAGTATATGGGCATTTGGGAGATCATCTTCGACTCATGTCGGTTCATCCCCCGTGTCGATTCTCGACAAGTGGTCGGGTCCGACATTTAGCTTCCCTGGTCAGACTATTACTTCAAATTCGAATTCTTGGAATGGTAACAACCATCGATAGATTATTCCATGGTGTAATGGTTTGTTTACTAAATATTCCAGTGCTTGGTGATCAGTGTAAAATATAAAGGGGTTAGCTAATAGGTAATGTTAATATTTTTGCAGTGCAAAGACCATTCCTAACGCTTCCCTTTCTGTGGTGGAATAATTGCGTTATGCTTTGTTTAGTTTTCAGCTGCTATACACAATTGGTTAATCCATCCCATCATCCTCTGGTTTTGTTAATATTCCACCTATTTCTAATCCTAATGCGTCAATGTGTACATGGAATTTGACTAAGCAATTTGGGAACCTGAGAATAGGTGCTTCGACTAATTTTTTCTTTAAGGTGCCGAAGGATGCATCACATTCTTCAGTCCATTCAAATTCCTGATCTTATTTTAATAGTTCTTATAAGGGGTATGTCATATCTGAGTAGTGGTGAATGAATTTTCTGTAATGGCCTGTATGACCTAATAATATTCTAAGTTGTTTTGGTTTGACTGGAGGTTTCAAGTCTAGAATGATTTTTATTTGAGCAAAGTCAACCTTGATGCCTTCTTTGCATACAATATTCCCCAGTAGGATTCCAATAGGGGTTATAAAGATGCATTTCTTTATGTTGAGTGAAAGTTGTATATGTTGGCACATATCCAGCATTAGCCTTAGCCATTTGCAATGATCTTTCAACATGGAATATATTGTACAATCGTCAAAATATACAGCCATGGTTTTATAAATGTATTATTGGAATTCTTTGACTACTATTTTGGAAAATATAGCTAGTGCATTTTTAAGACCAAATAACATAACTTTATAAGCAAACGATCCAAATCCATAAACAAAATTTGTCTTCTTTTAATATTCTTTTGTGATTGGTACTTGGTTATATCCTGAAAATCCATCTGTGAACGAGTAACACTCGTGTCCCGCGACTTCATTTAGGATTTAATCTGTAAATAGGGTTGGAAATGGGTCTGTCAAGGTGACTTTATTTAGTTCTCGGAATTCGACACATATTCTCAATCATGTTGGGTCGTGCTTTTTCGGTTGGATGACCATTAGGCTTTCCCATTCCGATTGGTTGATTGGGTAAATGATTATGGCTGCTAGCATGTTGTCGATCTTCTTTTCACTATCTCTTTGTATTTATGAGCCAATTTGTAAGGTCGTTTATTCACAAGTTTGGCATCTGGTTTGATATCAATCTTCATTTCACCCATTTCTTGGACTAACCCTTTGAGGTATTTATAGTCCTGTGTGAAGACATCCTGAAATTATTTTAATAAGTTAACGATTTCTATCGTTTTCTCCTCATTCCAGTAATCACCTATGCTCACCATTTTTGGTCTATTGTCATTGGAAATGCTGATTTATTTTGTTTTAACTTTTGCGTCCATCCATTCTGGCGCCTTGCTTTCATTGATTTGTTGAATTCCTTCTTTAAATTGTGAAAATGGCGTTGGGGAGTCTTCTGTTGTCATCCGATCGATATCTTCTTTCGAGTCGACTTTAAACAATGTCTTAATTTGTTTTGTTGTTTCCAAATGATTATATTTCCACTGAAAGCTTTTTCCTTTTGTACCCTCATTTTCTAGTCGAAGTCTTGTCGACTGAAGTATTTTGTTAGATTGTATGACATATGATGATGCTTTTGGTCGGCTATGAGCTTGTGTCAGTTTTCTCTAGATAGTTGGTTGGATAAATGTTTTAATCTATTATGTTGCTTCGACTAATTTGTCATCTTCCAGTATGAATTTGAAGTCTTTAATGAAGTTCTCTTAGAGTTCATTCCATACAATGTTTCGCCTCGTGCTTCTTCCATCTTATACCATTTATTTGGTAAATCATCTAGTGTTGATGGAAATAGGTGCGGCCATATTTTTTCATCCTTGTACCCAAGTCTTCTCCATTCATTTTCACATGTATTTATGTGTTTTCGGGATCTTGTCCTTGAGAGAATACTGGTATTTGTGGATGTTTAGTTCGCTTCTTCCCTCTGAATATTTCAACGAAGTAAGTTGAATCTGTCATCCATGTTTGTAGTCTTGACTGATGGGTATCCCACCATTGAGCAGCTTGACCTGTAAACGTTTCAACCAAGATTTGAAGTCAGTCGTGCTCGCCTATGTTCTTGGAAACTTGTTCAATGTGCAGTATTGGCCATTCTCTTTCTTTATAGTGAAGAGACTGTTTGTTTTCTATTTTAATCGTTGCTAAATAAGGGTATTCCCTAATTGACGCATCGGTTTTCTTGGGATGGCTTGAACGGTCCCACATCCTCTTGCTTGAGTTTCGTAGTTTTCTATATCCTAGTTGTAAAGTTCTGCATCTGATTTATATCCGACTGAGTCTTGGTTTCCTATATGTAGTTCTCCATATATATTTGGTACAGTATAATCTTCGTTATTCTAGATTTGATAAAGTTGTCAGACATCGACTTCTTCATCTATGGGTTCGGTCCATGGTTCACCTTGTGAAGGGTGAATAGGGACAATTACTTTCTTCCCATTCCCTTTTAGCTTTATTCTTTCTTTATCTAATGAGATTGATTCCTTCATCTTTCGACCCCAAGGTTGGCCCACTAAAGCTGGGAAGGAACTGGACCCTTCTTTAGGGTCAATGATCTTAAATTCGACTTTTATGGAAATTCCCTTTATGGTTGTGTTGACATTTCTCCATACCCCAATAGGTTCGATAATCCCTTGGTCAACTAGTTTCAAATATATACCTGATTCATTTAGTCGAGGTTTGCCCAATTGGTCCCAAGTATCCCTTGTCATAATGTTCACTTGAGACTCGAAGTCAAGAACAACTTGTCAAACATGATATCCTTCAATCTCTAGGTCGACAAGTGGGCCAACATCGCTCTTATCATTTTGATTTAAGCTACAAATATTTTTGGTTTGTTTTTCCACACCATATTTGTTATTAATAGTGTATAATAAATCAATAAATTGTGTTATTGAGTTATTATTATGTATTAAGTTAAACATTTATTGAGATATATCTTGTCGATTTTCATTGTTTGCTTCTTGTCTAGTGAATTCTTGAAACATATTTGAGGCATCATTATATAATTTTTTTTGCTTTGTAGGATTAGGATAGTCATCTTTGATTTTTATCTTACTTATTCTTGGATTATCACTGCTAGTTTTTGTTCCTTTTCTAGTGACTATTTGTAAATTCTTTGTTCAAATTATATCATAATTTTGAACACACGACAAGATATTAAAATTTTTCTTTTTATTTATTTTATCGATCATGGTGGGACAATTCTCTAAAGACTGATCACCCACACCACAACTAGTACAAAATTTGAGATCAGTCTGATCTTTGTATGGACAATATACATATCAGTGACCTTCATTGCCACACATGAAGCACTGGATGGGTCGTCATGGTCTGTTGTCCCGACTTCTGAAGAATCTACCTCGACCTGTATAACCCCCACGAAATTATTGTCATACCGACATTCATATCTCTAGCCTTCGTATCTTTGGTTGTTTTGCTCAATTTGTTCATTATTATTGTTGTTCTGTGCAACAACATTTGTTTGATAAACTGGATGATATTTTTGTATGTTCTTCAAGTTTAAGTGACACTCGGCTGTTGTGTAATTCTTAACTTCACAAATTGCACACCATGAAGCTTTTTCATTTTTCATATTAAACGAAAAATATTTTGTCGCGTGCAGCCCATGTTCCTGGCAAATGTCATAGAAGCATTTTGTTTGAACAAAGAGGACATCTTATCGACTGATGTTTTGTCGACAATTGTCATTAGTATGCCCGGATGTTGAGGATTTCGTACACCATATTTATTTCCATTTCAGTTTAAGTTCCCTTAATGATGTATGCATTATTTCTAGCTTTTCTTCAAGCCAGCTATCCACAGGGTGTGTTGGGTAGTCTTCGTCCATCTTGACTTGTAACTCCTTTGTGAGCACATCTTCATATGTTTTAAATGTCTCTAGACTAAAGTGCCTTCGGATTTTCTGTGAGAGTCCTTGAAGAAACCATTGGATTAATAGTTGTTCATCTATGTTGTAATCCAGTTGACTATGTAAGTCCTTCAGCCTTTTATCATACTCCCTGAAGTCTTTATCGGCTTCTGGACTGCCGTTTTCAAATTTTTTGTCCCCAGATGCTTTGCATTTGGGGTTTTGAAGAATGAAAGAAATTGTCTCTTAATTTCTTATTTAGTTGCATTAGGCATTTCCTCTGTGTATGTCATGTACCAAGTTAGTGATTGCTTTCGCAAAGCACCAGCAAACTGCACCATCTGACGATCTTCATTTGTTACTGCATTTTCTTCCCATGTTGATTCACAGACGAACCAATGTCCTCAGGGAATGTGTGTGGCGCTGTGCCCCATGTCGTCGGTGTCGTCATCTCCTTCAGATGGTGGTGGTGAGGGTTGTGGGAGTGGGAGTGGGATACTCTCTGTAACTTTGTGTTGTTCATAGCTATTTTCGACGGAACTCTCGTTCATGTGGGAAATTTTGTTTGTCGCTTCTTCCTCGACAAGTTATCGGTTCAGTTCAACTTCTTCTGTCGATATCCATGTAGACTGTTGTGGCTGGGATACCCTTCCTTGCGAGACAAACTGACCTGTGTCCTCTAAAGTTGTGTTTGGCTAGGGGGTGCTCTTTCATGATCTGGGTAGAGTAGGTGGATACTTTCGTTAGATGGGTACGCTTGGAATGTGACCCGGTTTCCTTCCTCTGGTCGACGAGTTACAAGATGGTCGACATCATTTCCTTCGTCGTCTAGTTGGCTCCATACATTGAACTCTCCAGCTCCTAGTCTTAGGTCTTCCTCGACAATGGACTGCAATCGGGCACTCAGGTTCGAATTTCTTGGAGATATAGGTCTTATATCATGGGGTAACTCAATTTAGAGAGCTTCTCGCTGATCTATCCACAAATCCTCCTCCATTGGTGACACGTCTTCGTCTACTCCCTCTTCTTGTCGGTCATGACCTGACTCTAGCAGATTTTCCTCATGTTCAGTCACCCTGGTAGTCATTATTATCTGGAGCGCAACAACCTGCTCTCTACGTTCCTCCCTTCTCTTATGCCTCTTATCTCTTTCTAAAGTTCTGCAAATCTGGAGTTCTTTTGTGTGCCACTATCCAAATTATTTCTTTCTTATGCTGACTTTTCATTGTTGGAGGTCGCTTCCTTAGTAGACCAGAATCTCTCTACTCTACCCCGACACATGAAAAATACCCCCCCATAGCCTACCCGATGATTTAGTAAGACTGAGTGGTTTTATCTATTTGCTCAAGAAGTATTCCCACTCTTTCTGCAATGAACTTCTCCCACACTTTTTTCTTTTCCTCCTAGTTGGTGTTTGATGGCGGTTCGATTAGTGATGAACGAGGCTTAATAATGTGGGTTGCTCCCCTGCCGATTAGGAACTTAAACAAACGATTCGGTAGTGAGAAAAGAAACTACTTAGTGAAATCGTTATAGAACCTCTTCTCGATGCTCTCAACAGAGACTCTATCTTCCACAGTGCGGTCTTCACAGAATTCGTCTGCAATTTTTTCAAACCACTCCGACAGATTCATTCGTCCACCTATCGCTAGCCTCTGGATTAACTTTTTCTCTTTAGTGTCTATCGTATTTTTCATCTAGTAACTTCTTCAGAGACTGAGGTATCGATTCTACAAACTTCTCATGTGTTTCAGAGAATAACTTCTCCTTAGCTTGTGCAATGGTCAGCCTATTCCTCCGAGCGTAGTTCTGCAAATAGTTCGTGATCTTATGCTCCCATCAATCATTAATATCTTGCTCTAGATAATCTACTCATGGTCATTTCCAACACAACTTGATTGTAGATGGGAGGGTGATCCCTAGAGGGTGCATTTTTTCTTTGGTTTATGGTTAATTTCAATGGATACAACACCATATTAAAAAACTGGTTGAAGGGTTGATGAAGACGTTTCTCTTGGAATGTACGACTTCCATGTTTGCTAGATAATTGTTGCATATTGGAGGAGGGTGCAACTCCTATTTGATGTAATACCTTAATCATATTTGAATTGCATTGTTTAGAGAATTGGAGAGGGAGGTCCTTGGGTAGAACACAACCCTAACTCAAATACTTGGATAATTTTTTAATACTTAAGAGCCAATAGGCTCTCCCTTATAATTCTATGTATAGCAGTAAAAGTTGATAGGCTCCCTTTTTAGTCCTGCAGTTGAGAGGCATTCTATCTATCTCTTGATTACTTACTTTTATATTGAATATTGTTAAGCTGAAATAAGTCGGAAAGGGTGCATCCCAAGCTTAAATATTTTTCCCCTTTTTAAATGATTTTTGATACTTTGATTTAAGGTGGATTGGGTCAAAGAGGGTGCAACCCCAGGCTGCATCTTTGTTGTTTTATGTACAGTTTGAGTTAAGATTGGAATGAACCAAACCTTTGTTGGGATAAATTCCATGATGGTAATAGCCCTAGCCTTATTTAATTATGGTATCTAACACACACACACACACATATTAGTATATAGTTGAAAGAAAATCCAAGTGAGGATTCAACTCTCAGTTCCATGCCTTGTAACTCTAAGAGGTTGAGCAAAGTGGGGCACAACCCCAATACTTTTATGCTATTATGAATAAATTAAGTTGAAGTGTATGTTGGCATTGTGTGAAGGTATATAAAAATGCTTGGTGGAGGAAGGGATTAGCCCCAACACCATGGACTTAATGTGTATAAGGTTATAAATACCTAGGAGAACTATACATGGTTAATGCATGTGCAAATATGTAGTCTTAACCTATTTAAAGTGTGTGTGGGAAAGAAAATCTCTGTCCTAGTGGATTCTTTCCCAACTTGGGGGTTTCCTTTCAACATAAGTAATATACGCCAAACAAAGAGCTAATAGGTTGGGTGGAACGTTGCAATCAAGCCTTTATTCACCAAGTCATTCAGATAAGTATGATTCATTGTTGATGTTCAGTTCTATTAAGATATGTTCTTGTCATGTTGAGAATTTGTATGACAAAAGTATTATATGTTCTTCCTTTATGTAATTTGCTAACATTAATATGGATTAAATCAATATAAAGATTATAATAATGAGATTGTAATATGGATTAAATCAATATAAAGATTATTATAATGAGATTGTAATATGGATTAAATGAATATAAAGATTATAATAATGAGATTGTAACTAACGAATCATTGTATGTTTTTGTTTAAGAATATTAACAATTATTATGCTTGAATTCTTACTAGATGGGTAAAAGTGGACTGATAAAATCTATATAAAATAGTTGCTTCTATATAAAGTAGTTGCTTTAAGATGGATTAATATTTTGTATGATTGCAATAATTTTAATGTTTTCTTTGGTTCGTTATAAACAAGAGCCACGTGGTGGCAATGTCCCCGACATTGTCCCTTGCTTTCTTGTATAAAGTTGTAGCCAAGAGGAATTTGGTTAGAGTTAAGGACAATTGATGGATAATTCTTAGACTTGTGTTCTTTAGACAATTAAACTTCAAGAAAGAACATTGCCACAAGAATTCAACATATGGACATGCACAATGCCACCAACAAAGGGCCTTGACCCGTTTAACATGCACACTATAGGTCTAGCTAGCTAAATGTTAAGGTTGAAACCTAGCCCGTGGTCTTAATTAATTGATGAGCTTCTGTAGTGCCATGCTTTTAATAAATGCATGATGATATCATCACGTTGCCACATCTTGGGAACCATTCATCACTACGAACCAATCCCATTTAAGAAAAATGATTAATAAATTAATATAAAAAATTATAAACTATAGTCGTGACTTTAGAAATACACAAAATTTACTTCCACCGACATGAATAATACCACCTTCATGAAAACTATATTGTCCCCTGTATGACATAACAATAGGAGAAAGGAAATAAGCTACTTCAGGGATTTTCCAAAAAGATAAGCTATTGAATTTGTGTTAGGAATTTTCCATGCTTTTGTAAGCCTAAGGAGAGTATTTTTCTTTTTTTGGCAAAGCATATATTTTTGAATGATGCATATATTAACTTATTGACAATAATAGACCACAAATTAAATAAATGTGCTAATATAATTAAAATATATTAATTTAAAATTATAATTGTGTTTAAAAATATATAAATTCATATAAAATAATAAAAAAATGCTAATATAGTTAGAATATATATATATAATCCAAATATGGATCATTTAATGTTTCACAAAACATTTCAAAAATTCCTACGGACACTACATCATTTGAAACACTTATATAATTATATATCATATAATTTACCGATCTGCATCTTCTTGAAAACATTAATATAATCTAAATATATCTCATATAATTTATGGCTTTGTTTAAGGGTACTACATTTAGAATTTCACACAGGTCTGTTATTTTTATCATGTGATTAGATTCTTATATCTACAACATAGGAAAAACTAATCTCAAATAGGAGAAACCCTAAACCTTGAAACTATGACGTACAATGGTCCTTATGAACTTATTATATATGTTTGATGGAAGAACTGGCCAGTTTATGTCCTAATGTAGGAATTGTTTGTCGTGTGGTTCTGGTCAAATAGTGCCGAGTTATTTGGCAATGTGAAGGTGTTATTTGCATACTTTAAACATTGTTTTATGTAAATAAAATTTCTATATATCAGAAATTCCATACGATCACTGACTTGAGATATTGAAATGAAAGCGGATGACCTTGACATCGATACCTGTGAAAGAGACAATTCCTCTTTCCATCACACAGGAAAGAAAGAAGCAACTGGTTGGCATACCTCAAACTTGGGAACATTTTTCATTTGCAAAAGAATGATCAAGTGTTGATGTTTCATAACTCAAAAGATAGTTCCCAGAATTAGAATTGGTAGTTCCCAGAATTAGAATTGGAATGCACCTAAATCAAATTTAGGGTATCTTCTTACAGTTTGAAAATTTATATTCTTAGATAGAATAGATTCAATCAATCTGATGGAGTGAGTTAATCTTATAGTTTTATCTTCATGAGTTTAAGATAGCTCAAACCGTCCCAGATTTCCAACTACTGGAAAAAAAAAACGTTGTCAAACAACTCCCAAAATAATTTCAAAATACCTTTGTTGTATTATCCAATTTAGGATGAGTGGGACAGGAAGCATGAACTCACCGAGGATAGTTGTAACATGTGGACAACTAAACGCTTTACATTTGTGGAACCTATTATTTTAATGCCTTTGCTTTTATTTAATAGCAGAAGGGACAAATCATACACAGATTTCAATTTCATATCATTCATTACACTGTGCTATAGATAAAGGAATTGAAGCTATCATGGCTCTGGTTTCATTTAAACCTGTGCTAAATATGGGTCTCCTAATTATCTTGCTTTATTTTCTTTTTGTTGTTGTTTACTCAGAGGTGAGGGACTAAGTTCGCTCCCCTTCTTGCCCAATTGTATCGACTCTTTCCACAACAACTACTGCCATGGATCCTGAATAGGTGCAAAATCTTTTATTCTTCGTATGATTTCAAATTTTCAATACAGTAATCTATGTTTGGAGATTACTTTGTTTATATATATTTTGATAATGATTTGTATGGATTACAATGGTAGGCTCATATTTATATGGTAGGAAGTGATCGCATTAGGATAACGTGGATTACAAAGGAGGATGTACCATTGATGGTTGAATATGGAAAATCTTTGGGAGAATACACTCCTTCTGCAGTTTGAGAGATTCCTTCTTCCTATTCCTATATGTTTTACAGTTTTGGCTACATTCACAACATAGTGATTGGACCGCTTGAAGCTAATTGAACACAAGAATTCATGGCTAGAATGATATAAGCCTTTTGCTTTTACATCTTTCCCTCTTTATAACCTTCCAATCAAGATTCTTGGGTATTGGTTTACACTCGATTTGAAGTGAAAATTTGCATCTTATATGTATACGCTGGGAATATCTAGTTAAAAATATATTGGCGGGAATACACTGCAAGTAAAACACATAAATCTTGATAAATAAGTTCAAATTAACCAAAATTCCATCATCATGAAGATTTATAACCCAAATTGGCCATGGCTGCAAAAATAGATTATTGACAAAAAACCAAATATTCCACCTAAATACTACTTATATTTCGATGAAATTCAAATAGCTCCACATGGAGCTTCTAGGGAATTTGGGGCCGCCTCGCTTTGTTTTCCAGTTATTGTACCAGGGACATATCTACTTGTTTTTGTAATGACCAGGGGGAATGCAAAGACATTTCTTGCATTCTGGCAGTAGAGCATGCATGGTTTCCGATACTATGTTTGAGAACATCTCCTTGTACTTGTACAAGCATTTGGGAGAATTCTATAAAAGTACATTCAAATCTATCGAACCCATAATGTTAAAAGAACCACAATGCCACTCCACTAGGTTTATAAGTTTATAACTTACGAGATGAGTGCAGGCTGCTTTTTCTATTCGCAGACTAGCAATACAAAGATATAAGGAACAGGAATTTGCAATATCAAAGAAACAGATCATTGTATAAATGGAAAAGGTAAAACATTCAATATTGGTACCTTCTTAACTTGATAATCAGGATGTACCAGATCCGCGTTGCCATTAAGTGAAGGAACACCATATTAGATATAAAACTGCTATGAATGTTGTTCTTCATTAATTCCAATTGATATTGAAGTGGGTTTCGATTCCTCAGGGCTTTAATGCCTCTTCACTTTGTAACAGATCAACGATTTAATCACATGGTAACTAAATGACACATTACTCACCCTTTCTTATGAAGACCAGATTGCAAGAACCACCTCCATAGCCATCTAGAAAAACTTCACTGCTTCTATATAGAGAAAATACGTTGGGCATGTTTCGTTAGTAGGGTTGGGCTGGGTATTCATTGATATTAAAGCATCCAGCACACACAATGTATGTGATGTGATTTATGAACCACAATATCATTAACAAAGTGCACAGGACGAAAGCTTCAAATTCAACACACAATAAAAACACATGATAGTGAAGGTCAGTTCAACTGCAGATACATTAAATCTCCCTTGCCTTGAGCCATTGAGCCATGGGACAATATGTGTGCAGAAACCTTAAGCAGCAGAAGGCGGATTTCTTAGAAAATATCACAGCCTACGAGTAGCCTTGGGAGGCCCATCGCTGCCAATTGAGGTAATGCATGTAAAAAACAAGGGGCATTATATTATTTTAAATATAAGCCTCATCTGTATCACAATTCATTTATGTAATGCATTGGTAACAAATTAATATGCCATTATTACCTTGCTACCAAGAAACTCTTGAGAAACTAGCCTCATAAATTTTTTGCCAAGAAGTTGCTTACGCAAGCTCGCCGCCGGGTCTTGGGGCACAAATTCCTAGGCCTACGTCACCTATATAAACCAATAAGAAGTAAGATAAATCAAGATTTAAATAATTTCAATTTTTTTTTTGATATAACTATAGGAAAAATTATATGTTTTTATTGAAGTTGCTACAAATTAGTCGAAATAATCGTCCTGACCGATTCATATATATTCCCTTGTCGGGGACATAATAAATGCCATGCCATTAATCTTGGTAAGAGATAAGTTATGACTATGGCTAAATGTTAAGAATATAAACCAAATAGCTTTTTGTGAAAAAGATAACCTTAGATGTATGTAAGAGTAACCTCAATTAAGGATAAATATTAAAAGTAAATCTAATAATGATTTCTTAATTGATTATTTAGATGGTACTTTAATCATGATTTGAATAGAGGAAAATGTTAGAAAAGTGTAGTTTACATATTATTTGGTTGTAAGAATCGAACAATCCAACAATGTCCCCATGGATTTCATGAAGTGTGATTATGTGCCTTTATGTTTTTAAAGGATGAAATGTGTATAGTGAATGTCCGAAGGATATTCATGGTAATAAATATTGATGAAGTGTGATTATGTGCTTTTATGTTTTTAAAGGATGGAGTATGTGTAGTGAATGTCGTAAGGATATTAGTGATAATAAATATTGTTGTGTAAAGTTATAAATAAAGACAAAAAATTATTTAATGAAATGTTATCGGTTCATGTATAGTCTTAGAACATTTTATGACGTTTATAAGTTAAATAGTAATAAAATTAATTAAAGTTTATAAGTTAAATAGTAATAAAATTTATTAAAGTTTATATTGTCATGTAAACAAAGGATTATAATCAGTTCTTCTTAGGATGAATCTAAATGGAGGAAAATTTGTATACCTCATATCCCTCATGTTTATTGAGGGTATTAGGTATGCTACAAATGGTATCATAGCAGAGTAACAACGTTACGACTTAATGGACTCACATACATGGATATAAGTTGTGTACTTTGGGAATTATTGTTTTATCAAATGTATGATAACATGAGTAGTGTGTGATTATTGATTGTAAAAGCAATAATGAATAATAAAAGTTCCATGTTCTATAACTGAAGTTAGTCCCAAGTAAATCTCATGGTAATGAAAAAATTAAGTCTTTAGTAGAATTGCTTAGAATCCTAAAGATAAATATCGACATGTTCACCAAACATTTGTTGAAGTAGGAGTACTTTTAATTATGTTATAGAAAAGCATTACTTAAACGATTAATTGGAATGTTTTATTCATCATAGATTAAAGGCTATGATTGATGGTGCCATATAAAGGCTTCCAGAAACTTGACATGATTAGTCAAATACTTGACAATAAATAAGTTCGTAATCTATCATAAGTGTAGATGTTTTGTCATAAGGATTTGAGAAAGTGCTTGAGATGTTTATCTTTGTGTATGCATAAAAGATTGGTTACATTATGTTATAGACATCTTGATTTCATCTTAAGTCTTAGGTAACAAGAAAATCATGCAAATGAAACTGAATGCATTATGATGTTAGTAGGATGTAATAGTAATACAAATTGGCATACCTATGCAATTATATGCACATGATATTTCCACATGCATAATGTTGAGAAAAATGAAAATCTAACTATAATTCATTTAAATTATGTTAGAAAAGTTAAGTACACAATGAATTTACATATGTGTTAAAGATGTCTAAAGAGAGGACATGATGTAGTAAATCTAGTGGTAGCATTACAAGTATAGTATGTATTCAAGCTTATAACAAAGTAAGGTATGAATGATGCTTAATATGTTGAAGGTGCAAGTCAATGAATGATATATGGAAGTAGAGGTAACTAATACAAAAGTTTAATCATTACAAGATAGAGTATATTAACATACTTTGATTTCAACAAGATTACAAATGTTAAATGCACAATGATGGTGCATAAAGACCAATATTGTTGCATTGTGTATAACATGGGTTTTTGAATGCACCAAAGAAGAAAATATTGATATATATTTTACATCTTTCTTTGAATTATGTTGACAAAATATATTCTGATGTAAAAAAATTCTAGCAAGAAATTGTGAGTGAAGCATGAAGGTACACATGGTTGCAAGAGGCTTCACCAAGCTTAAGTAAAAATAATGGAAAACAATACATGAAGTAACTTCTAATATGAGTTATGATTCCATGATTGTTTTTGAAAAGATAACATAATGCTATTGGAAGTGGATCCAATAATAGTCAATTGCACGAATGATTTAATTATGCCAAGTATATATTTATAAGAAACATAATGGGAAACAAATTGGCACATTTGAAATCTTATTGAAACACTGGAAAGAAGTGAATGTAACATTTTTAAGAATTATAAGCTTGAATAGGTTGTATGTTAGAATGGTTTACACATGTTTAGCAAGATACTAGAAGTATCAAGTTATGAAAATGGTAATATGATGTTGAGCATATTTGATGTTTATTATTGTTGATCAAGTATGGGAGGACTTAGAGATACATGCTTTGATGTTGAGTTGGGAACTATGGAGCATCATGATTATTTAGACTTATCATGTTTGATTTGATGTTGAGCTAGTAGGCTTTGGAACATCAAGATTATTTAGACTTATTATGTTTGATTTGAAGTTGAGAGGCCCAAGATCTAGAGCATCAAGGTTATTTAGATATATTATGTTGATTTGATGTTGGGATGGTAAGCTCTAGAGCATCAATATTATTTAGAATTATTATGTTGATTTGATGTTGAGTTAGTAGGCTCTGGAGCATCAAGATTATTTAGAATTAGTATGTTTGGTTTGGCATTGAGCTGGTAGGCTCTTGAGCATCAAGGTTATTTAAGATTATTATGTTTGATTTGATGTTAATCTGGTAGGATCTGGAGAATCAATGCTATTTAGACTTATTGTGACTGATTTGATGTTGAGTTGGCAACCTATGGAGCATCAAGACTAGCTAGGATTATCATGATTGGTTTGATGATTGAGATGGAAGGCTCTGGAGCATCAAGTATAAAATTGATGTGATGTGATGATTATGATATTCAATTTTTTCAATGTTCCTTTGTAAAAAGTATTAATTTTATTTCATTATCACTGATAATGATTTGAGGTAACAATAGGTAATAGGCTATGACAACTTCAATAAGACCATAACTTAAGAACAAATCTTGAACTTATGAAACCTGCAATAAGAATAATAAACTCAATACAAGTAAAGACTATTTGAATAAATAATTATGAAACATTTGAGTTAATCACGGGGGACGCCCTGGGTTATAAAGCTCTTGAATTTTTTAAGAAATATTTCTACACTAAACAAAACTATTTATATTGAGAATTAACCAATTAATGAAAAGGGAGAAGAAAATGGATAATAAAAATATGTGTCTAAGCAAGAGAGCCCGAATTTGAATAAGTGTCTTTCCCAAAAAGAAACGTTGAGAGTTGACATTATAGGGGGTAATGGTCCCTAGTACACTAGAGGGTTCTATTGCATGTCCATGAGTGCTTAGTTTTTCCATGAGATAGTATATGGATAGTTTAGGAAGGAATGCGTAAACGGGGATAAGATTACATGACTCTACACAGAGCGGGTAAAAAACCTTGTGGTTACTCTGCATTAGTAATAAAGATAGAAAACAAACCTAAAATTTTGACCAAGTCTACATAAAAAAAAAGTTTAATTCTTCTTGTATTGGATGCATTAATGAAATACTTGATTTACTATGAGTACCTGGTGTACTCTTAGCACTTGGTGTGTTAGATTCTTGTATTGGATGATTTGATGAAATACTTGGTGTACCATGGATACTTGGTGTACTCTTAGCACTTGGTGTGCTAGTTAGTAACACTTGTTGTGTTACAACCCTCATAATCGCATGCATGAGATACACCCAAGGGATTATCGAACGAAATATATAATAGTAATTTCGACATAAATTATAAATCCAGGAAGAGCGTAAACTTATGAGGTACAGGGAAAATATATGTAGGGTCAGAGTAACACTAATTTAATTTACTATTCCATGCTACTGAAACATAAAACACATGTGACTAAAATGTAAGAAAACATGCGATTAATCTAAGAAAACACATACGACTGAATTTGAACACAGTTTTCAAAAGTAGGAAAATGCATGAAAGTAAATTTAAATCTAAGAGAGCATAAAGTTGCATAAAATAAAATTAACTAAGAAAACATGAAATCCATTAACAATTCAAAATGACAAATCTATTACGGAGAAATCAAAATATTCTAAAACATCAATCATATTACAAAATGATAAGATCCATGACCAACTCTCAAAAGACATAAATTATTTCTCTACTTCCACACCACTAAAGAGGCCTCCTCCCAAATGAGGAGAGAACCCTCTTATCTATACATGAATGCTTTGAATAAGAAGATAAACAACTCATGATTACATATCCACTTTTCTCTCAACCTATCCCTTCAAATCCTCCATAATATCTTGGATAAGATATTCTATCTCCATGATCTTCTCCATTGAGTATGCTTGAATAATTATCCCAAATATTCTTCAAATCTTCAAAGATTGAAGATGAAATTCGAATTTGAGGCTAGGTGGTGATTTTTGAATTTGTTAAAATATTCAAATAAGCCTGAAAACATCATAAAAATCATCGAACCTTGAGATATAATGAAAATATGTTAATTTTCTTAATATTCAATCATAAATTCTCTTAAAATACTCAAAAATAAATTAATTTGGAAAATAAAAAAGTAACCCATATTTACTTATGAAAATGGCATAGATAATGGTTGATGGAGTGATGAATGGGGATGAGTGTGAGGAATAGTGAAGGAAAAATAGGATGAAAATACGACATTTGGGCAACTAAACATTCCCCCCCATTGAACTTGTTGCATGTCCTCATGCAACCGTGCATAAACTTGTTGACTTTGCATGATGTTTTTTTTTACAATAAATCATTCCATGACGTGAAATATATAAGTAGCAACTGATTTTACTTACGGTTGGTTCTTGTGTGACAACCATGACAAATGTTGGTTCTTATGTTAACAACATTCATTCGTTTTACTTGTTTTCATGTGGTTGGTTCTTGTGTGCCAACCATGAATATGACAAATGTTGGTTCTTGTGTTAACAACATTTGTTTTTATGGATTCATAAGATTTGAAAGTATACATACAATGGAAATGATAAGCCATCAACGTACATTTTCTTCATGTTTACAAATCATGCCAAAACTAGATCAAATTGTAACGTGTAATTTGGAGGAGACATGTTGGTCAATGGTAAATAAGATGATGGTATGTGTAAATGGTAATGAAAATACAACACTCCCCCCCCCAACTAAAGATGCGTTAAGTTTATGAAAATGAGTAAGATAATGTAACATGGCGAGAGAATTTTCCAAATTCATTCATTTTCTAGCATTTAAGGAATTACATGGTTAAATATTAGAAAACAACATACCTCCACTTACCCAAAAAGTTGATGAACTGTGCAAGAGAAATGTAGCTAATACTTTCACTGGATCACAGACCATAAAGTGAAGGAATCTGAACTTCTACTTAGTTGAATGAAGTAAAACGCTGAAAGCCGAAAGTGGAATTGTGGTACTCTCATATGGCTGGAAGTGTGTTGTAATTTTTGATGGAGTCGTGAAAATCATATAGTATTCACTTGCTACAAAACTCGTTGGTACAATTCTTACCATGTGAATAAATGTGTCGATGTCGAGCATGGAAAGAAGTCATTGGATTACCGGCCATTGATGGATGTCGTTAACCAATGCAAGAAAAATCACCATTGATGTCCATGAGTGCCAAGGTACCTAAGTACATTTTGTGAACTGTGAATAAATGAGTTGACGTCGATCCACTTGCAAGATCCAACGATCAAGGGACATTGATGTATTCCCATGATTGTTAGCAAGAGAACTTGCCTTCAGGGAAAGAAAGCCTCAAGGTACTAAAAAAGGAACTCTGGTCTCTATCCTAGATAAGGTGTTGAGGTTGATGGGGCAAGACTTGTTGAAAGGTGGGCCTTAAAGAATCCCACATCAGTCAACGCGATTTCGTACAAAATGATTGGCAGGACTATAGATAAAAGATCTCATGATCAAACAGGTTTTATGACAAGGAAAGCAAGGCAATGTAGTCATGGAACGGGAAATGATATGGTTTTCTTCATGAGAAAAAAGATGAACTGATGAATAAGAAAGGAATGTATGCGACTCAGAAAGGTAGACATGCAGGAATTCATGATGTGTAAGGAAATGAAACACTAGACTCCAACATGGATGACTGATTAGCTTTGAAGGAGAAGGGTAAATAATCATGTCATGACACAAATGGTTTCTAAAAGGTTGTTGTGTAGCGGCAAATTCCATGGCATGTATGATGATAAATTAAGCTCCTTCAAGCTTTCAATGAGGCATGTTTTCTAAAAATATTTTGTGATTCTTGAAAATCAATTCGGCATGAAACACGAGTGTCTTTGAACCTGAAAGATGTTAGTACTAATCCTGCAATCAAACTTGTGAGATCATCATGCGGAAATAAGTACAAATGCAAGCAAATCAAAATTGAAAAATAAAGTGCATTTTTTACCTGTTTTTCGTGGTGCGCTTGTGTTGTTTTCATTAAGATATGCGACTTTAAAAACCATATTAGCATAAAAACAAAAAAAAAACATGATTTAATGAAAACTATTTTTAAAATTTGTTGATTTTTATGATTTTTTTAATTAATCATATTATATATATATATATAAACTATCTAAAACAAAAATAAAATAATACAAATTATGCTAATGTACTAAAAGAAAATTGCAAACAAAACCCAATCCAAAGGACATCTATGAAGAGTAGAGAATACAAATGAGTTGATGAACATGACGTCGAGAGCATTCTTGGCCCACATGAAGCATGGAAAACCCCTAGCTGCACAGGAAATAGAATGAAGGCCGAGAAAAGTAGGTGATTCAACTGATTTAAATGGTTGCAAATAATCTCGGGGTCAATGTTTATTATACAATTTAAATATTTATGTATGTACAATATAAATTCATAATTATTCTGGCGCTTTAAATTTCAGAAAGAATTCCAATGCGTGCACTCATTGAGCCCGGATAAAGTGGTATATTTTCCCAGAGTAGCTTATCACCATTCCAACCCTCATTTGCGTTATCACGCATGTAGTCCTTTCCCTTTGAGATTTGAATTCATAGTTTTCTAAGTCATTCCACCTTTCATAATTGATTTGAATCCCATGAGTCGTGATTTGAGGCCTCCTCCACCGGTCAACCATTCAGGCAAGTTCTTAAGCGGCGTGGGTTAAGTTTTGAGGCTGCCTAGAAATCTGACAGAGCACACCAAGCTCAGAAATCCAACAACAATTTAATGTGTTTTACACTCTGGAGTTTCAAGGTTTCCTAACAATCAGATAAAGAATGCTCAACAATCTGATGCCTATTGGAAAATTCGAGTCATCTCACTCATTCAATTCAATGATTCCATATTTCATTTCAGGATAGTAACATTACTAAAATCGATACTGAAAATACCATGATAAGTAAATTAGTTCCCCTGCAGGTTTAATCAATCATTTACCAAGAAAGCGATAGATATTAAATTAGTCATCGTCACTTAGAAAACTACAGATATTAAATTGTTCCCGAGATGATATCTGGAATATTCAACTCAATTATTTTCAAATATTCAGTACGCTCCTGAAGGGAAAAAGGTAGGTTTCGGCCTGATTTGATCCCTACTTGGAATGGAATAAACTGGATTGAAATTTCAAATTAGAAGTAGTTATGGTATCTATTGAATCCTTTTTGGCTTATCCTAATTTTTCACCTGCATGCAATCACTGAACCTGAATGTGTGAATACCAATTTGCCGAGGTAAAATGCCAATTTGCAATCCTGGGTAAATACAATCAGTCCAAGAAACATGTTGTGTTTCCAGTGGATCATTGATGTAGGTGATCGGTTTGATTGCAATAAATACTATGGGATCCTCTCCCAAAGACGCAAACTAAGGGAAACCGAGTACAAAATTAATATAATTAGCGACACATAATGATACAAATTGATGTGGAAAATCACAAAGCCAAAACATTATAAATGTCGCATTTTTTAATTTGAAAGAGATTTTTTTAATGAAAATAAATTTGGTCATCGAATTCCATCATTATACCGAACCCTGTTGGGCATTAAACTTTGCAACAACATGTTTGTTTGACGATGTTTACTCTCTCTATAAACTCCATTAAAAGTGAGGCATATTTCAAGAGAATGGTTCAAAGCTTAATTCCACCGATCGCCCCCTCCTTAACCCTCATATAATCTCAACGAACCATAAAAACCAGCCTCTTCATCAGCTGGGCACTCTTCTTTTGAGTCTCCTTCAATTTCAAAGTCTGTAATTTGGAATGATTATAATAACAAACACCCAAAAGGCAAGCCCATAGCCTAATAAATTGGTCAGCATCACTGTGTCCTTGATAATCGGCCATGAGACATTCATCATCAAAGCTGAAGTATTTCCTATCAATAGGAAAACTGCAAGGTTTAAGGAAAAAGCACACACTGAGTTTGTGCCAAAGAAAAAATATTCCAAATGGAAGGATTGAGCCGCTGCAAATGATTCATCCCCTTTTTCCACATCAAGTGTCATTCACAAGCAACGGCTCCACAGGAACATTGATTGTCAGCAACGTGCTCAACTTAGTTGAATAATCAGCCATTATCACAACTTATTTAAATGCAGTAAGCATTTCCATCTTTTTCTTCGATTGGACACAACTAAAGCTATTGAGGCAATAAGATATGATTGTAGAAATACACTGGGCTATCTAAGACTTGCATGGATGATACTCATACTGAATTTAATGGGCCTGAGACTACAATTCATTGAGCGTATTGTGCGTTTGTGAGAAGGGATGCAATTAGTGTTTGCAAGCGGTAGCAATAAATATGATAGAAAATTGGGGTTGGTTGTCTTATATTAGTACGCGTAGATTATGGCACACTATTGCTACTACTTGAGACCATTTTTGCATTCAATTCTAGTCCCACTATAGCCATTCGTTCATGGGATAATCACAAACGGAAGGATTTTTTTTTCCTGGATCGATGAATTCCATTAGATATAGGCACATGTTTTCCATCAACCCAACAGCATCGAAACCCACCCTCAAAATACGCTTCTCCTTTCTTTAAAACAACCGACTAAAAAACTTAATAATTCTGAACCCCATATTTGCCACCTCTTAAAGATCCTGAATGAGAGGGTTAGATATAAGATAAGACATCGACTCCTACGCTCACTTTGATTCGTGCCATTGTCAATCGCTCAATTGAGGCTTCCTTTAAGGAATCGATCGATGAATCATCATCTCAATTGATTGAGGAGCAGGTTATGATGCGGTCTATTCAACGACGTCAACTTGAAGAAGAGGAGGAAATATCAAATAAAATCACTCACGACCAGCAAATCAACCCGAAAAGATTTGGTCTCGTAACCTTTGTTTTCGTCTATCCTGCAGAATCAACATGAACGAGTCCTATACGCAACTGTTGATTTATGAGTTTAATGTTGGATTCCACGAAAACAGCCTTAGCAGATTCATCCCAGCTTTGATTTCTGTCGTGGCACTATTGCGTTGTGCACTATTGCACCCCTTGTGGGATTCTCACTTGGATCTAGTGTTTGGTTTGTATGATGTTGGCAAGTAATTCTGGGAAAATATAACCGCCACCCTAGCTTCCCTTCTCTCATTTCCTAATCACACAAAACCAAACCCAAAATACAACCAAATTCTATGGAAGCCTCTACCAAACATTTGGCTGAGGTTTTGGCTATGGTTTAAGTGGTTGGCATAGTTCCAAAGTTGGAGGCCTTCCCATAGTCAAATTGGAGGCCATTCTATGAGGCCACAAGGCATAGAGCTGAGTGTCACTAGAAGGCCATTTGATGCATGGAAGTGTTAAAGGAATCATAGCCCGAGTACTTAGATGGAGCAGTCTCTTGAAGTTTCCATACACAATGTTAAGGGGCATGGCTGAGCCAACCTTATTATCGATGGTGCATAGGATGAAATGATGCCAAGGATGAAGGTGAAAGAAACTAATGGTGCAGTGAAGAGGGAATCAACCAAAGAGTAGATATGGGAAAGGAAGATGTAGGTGTAGTGCCCACAAATAGATATGGATATAATCCAACTCTCGAGTCAGATCGAGAGCTAGAAAAAGGAGAACCAGAAATTTACATTGATCAAGCAAAGGTGACCAAGGGAAGTTCAAGTTGATCTGATTCCATACCCAATAATGTACTAACAATAGTTTTTCCGATGCCATATTCAATGGAGAGTTAAATTTACGAAGTCCAAATGCACAGAAAAACATTTTATTTTGTTTACGTTAATTCTTGCTGTTTTTTTATGTTTTGTTTAATTTTTTAAAATATTTTTATCTCTATTATTCCTAAAATTTGATCCTACCTACTCTATGCTAATTGAGAATTTTAAAATTATTTACATAAAATGAAACTTCCAATGTAACCATCTACGTAACAAAAGAAAAAATTTGTTCACATTTAATTTTGTAGATTGAAATCTAGAATATAAAGGAATGCGTGAAATTAATTGCTATAGAAAATGTGTTTTAACAAAATAAAAATAAAAACAAAACTGATCTAACTTGGTACTTACTTGGAACCATTGTTCAATGAAACTTTCATAGTAGTAATTTAATTCCTGATTTTGATCACCTTAAATCCCTTCTTCATCTTCCTTGATCTCCTGCTCGCATGATTGTTCCTCATATGATGTATAGAACTCTTTAAATGTTGATCCTTCTTTTACTTTTGGAGAAGTAGTTAAAATTTTAACTGCGGTCAAAATGTGCTCTTCTTGTGAAGAAGAGATCCCAGTTGTTGCTAAGATTTGAGTGAGTTGTTCCAAACTTACTCTCTTTCTTACATCATCTTACTAGTATTCAAATCAAATGATACAAATGAAAAATTGGTACAAGATAGTACAAAGACAGTACGAAATGAACTAGTACAAAATTGTACAAAATCAGAAATAAACAAGTGCAAAATCAAAGACAAACCAATATGAAATCAAAACTAGTGCATAATGAAAGCAATCCAAACTTATAACTACAAAAATGTAAATGCAAAATAATGAACCAAGTGAAAGGCATACTTACATAAAAACAAAATTTCATAAAAGAAATACTCTTGTAGAAAATGAAAAAAAACACTATTGCACGAAAAGTCAACAATTTGCAGAAAAATAAACACTCTTACATGAAAAGTAAATCATGCTTGCAAATAGAAAACATATTTACATACAAATGGAACAACAAGGTTTTGGATTGACCCACTAAAGTGGATGCGTCAGGCTGTTACACCACATAAATTCCATAGTGAAGTCGACTTTGCATCTTATCGTCCCCGCTTCCCCCTCCCCTTCCCCCCCTTGCTATGTAATATAAAAAGCAACCTATCTACCAATCTAAACTATGATACCCTTTTAGCACCTCCCCGGCAACGACGCCAAAATGTCGAGCGAAATATATAATAGTAATTTCAACATAAATTATCAATCCGGGAAGAGCGTAAACTTATGAGGTACAAGAAAAATATATGCAAGGTCAGAGTAACACTATTTTAATATACAATTCCATGCTACTGAAAATGAAAACACATGCAACTAAAATGTAAGAAAACATGCGATCAATTTAAGAAAACACACATGACTAAATTTGAACCTAGTTTACGAAAGCAAGAAATTGCATGAAAGTAAATTTAAATCCAGGAGAGCATAAATTTGCATAAAATGAAATTAACTTAGAAAATATGAAATTCATTAACAATTCAAAATGACAAATCTATTATGGAGAAATCAAAATATTCTAAAACATCAATCCTATTACAAAAATTATAAGGTCCATGACTAACTCTCATAAGACATAAATTATTTCTCTACTTCCACACCACTAAAGAGGCATCCTCCCAAATGAGGAGAGAACCCTCTTATTTATACATAAATGCGTTTAATAAGAAGATAAACAACACATAATTACAGATCCACTTTTCTCTCAACCTATCCCTTCAAATCCTCCATAATATCTTGGATAAGATATTCTATCTCCATGATCTCCTCCTTTGAGTATGCTTGAATAATTATCCCAAATCTTCTTCAAATCTTCAAAGCTTGAAGATGAAATTCGAATTTGAGGCTAGGTGGTGATTTTTTACTTTGTTAAAATATTCAAATAAACCTGAAAACATCATAAAACTCATCCAACTTTGAGATATAATGAAAATATGTTAATTTTCTTAATATTTAATCATAAATTCTCTTAAAATACTTAAAAATAAACTAATTTGGAAAATAACAAGGTAACCCATATTTACTCATGAAAATGGAATAGGGAATGATTAATGGAGTGATGAATAGGGATGAGCGTGAGGAATAGTGAATGGAAAATATGATGAAAATATGACATTTGAGTGACCAAACAAGGATGTAAAAATATAATTAAGGGTATCGTCCTCATGTTGGGTGATGTGATGTTAGCAATTGGTGTGTTAGTTAGTAACACTTGTTGTGTTACAACCTTGCATAGCATAGGTAGGAGATATGCCAATGACGGGTATCATCCTTGTGTTGGGTGAATTATGAATGATAAGAACACTATGCTTTTTCAGATTTTGCTTATGTGATGCATATGTTATGAAAATATGATATGATTACTTTATTAAAACCAAGTTGAGAATGACTAAGAGTACTTGGGAAGAAGTACTACCATACAATAGGTATGGATGAGGATGTTATATATGGCAAAGTTGTGTGCCATAAAAAGAATTGTGTGAATATTGTATCTTAGATCATGATTTATATATATCATGTATGATTGACAGATATTGTAGGTGCATGAATATTACAAAGTGAAGCTTTTTAATTAAATCAAACCTGAAAAGAATTGTTATGAAAAGTTAACAACATGATGTTGCAAAGGAAATTTTGATTTATGTTCCACTTGATTTTGAATGATCATGTATATGCAAATGTTTTATGCTGAAATTATAGAAATAATTTGTATTGCTTGTGTAAATTACAGGTTTGAGAAGCAAAGAATCTGAAAGAAATTTGAGCAAAGATGCCAAAACAAGCAAAGATAGATGGAAATTGTAATTTGCAAAGGAAACTGAAATTTGAAGAGAAAGTTTTGAAGGGTACGAATACCAAGGATGGTGTTATTATTAAGGGGAGATGATGTAATATCCTTATTTTTAATCCTATACGTGTGTAACCGAAAGAGAAAAAGTGTACCAGTTCCTGGCGAGGAGGTCAAGGCCAGGGCCTTGCTAGTAAACTTTGTAAGTATGATTGGGATTTCATAAGTTGTATTTTAAATTTGTAGACTTAGGAGACTTAAGCGATTGATGCACATAAACTATAGGGGCATGAATCCACTAGGGGGAGAGGTTGAATAGCTGTGAAGACATGAGTTGGATGACGAGTGTCATCTTAGTTTCCTAAGCACTTGGAGAAATGTGAATTGTGATGTTCACTAGATGACCTTAATATTATAAGTATCATCTTAAGTTACATTAACAGTTAGTCCTATATAGGAGCGACCAAGGAAGTTACCATCTGTGGTAGGGAAATAACAAGCTCCTATGACCTATCTACGAGCATAAGGCTAATTATTATTAAGTGCTATTAAGTAAAAATATGTGGTCAATCTAGATATCATTGATATCTTAGTTTTGGAAAAGAATGTGTTATCACAAATATAGTAGCCAGGATACCATATTCTATTTTTCAGATACAATACATTTTTCAGCATATGAGATGCTGAGATGAGCAGTTATGTTGGATCATTATTTTATTTGTGGACTATTGTATCTCCCATGTCAAGACTGAGTCTCATGACACTCATATTTGAGGACCGATGTAGCCATTTAGTCATTACAGAGTAGTTATTGATGCCCAGTTTTATGACACTACTTTCTCATTGAACATATGATGGTTCAGATGGATTATATGCATGATTATGGATCAAATTTTATTATATTGTGTTATTGTTATCATTTGCTTTTGTACTCATCTTTGTGACATGTATTAACATGCAGTGTCATGATCTAATGGTCATAATTATATGGACTTGGATGTATTTGTATTATGTATTGATGTCCCTACTCTGACTTTGAAGTTCTTGATCTATACTCATTGGTTTTACCCTCTTTAGGGAGAATAGAGGTAGTCATTCCCACCATTGTTTTGGCTTGCTAGTGTTGGCTTCAACATTCATTGTCTTCACCCATCCATTACCTTCCAGTTTTACTTTAACTTGACCTACTACTTGACTTGTGGCATGGATGACCTTTCCCTACTAGAACCTCTATTGGACAAGCATCCTTGTTTATATTGTGTCTCAGCTCTGAGTTGGTGAAAGAACTTGCTTTTGGTGAGTTGGATTGCATGCATAAATCATTCTGGTCGCTTGTCCCGATGTTTGGCACTGTGCAAAACTCCCCCTAGTCACTTGAGATGTTGTTGGCTAAAACTGAAAGCTCATGTACTACTTGTATTGGAAAATGTTATATATGCACCCATGGAAAAGAAAAATGCTAAACTGTGTTTCTTAACATGTGAGAAAAAGGGAAAGAGCAATGAAATGCTAAAAATACCCTTTGAAGGGTATAAGAAAAGGTTCAAAAAAGTAATGGTTAAATATATGCTATATCCTAATATTGTTGACCTTATAAATTTGAATATGTCTCGGATGAAAGCTGCGGTTAGTTGTGCTTTTAAGCACTAGTGAAGTCCCAAAGGGTCATATAGGCCAAAAAGGCCATGGAAATAAAATTGATGATCCTAATGAAACTGGATCAAACATGATGTAGACATGATTCCTAAGTTGAATAAGCACTCTCTAAACAACTCAACCATTTGTGAGGCACTGCCATTCCCTGTGTTGTTTGTCCGGCATTGGTTATAGTGAGTATTCCCCTTCCATATCCAAAGTGTTATGATGTTAAGTAGGAAGTCATCCTTTTCCCTAGCCTTGTCAATTTTATCCTTCACCCTTCACTAACAAATTGACTACAACTACGAAGTGAGTATAGTCCTGGAAGTCTAGTCTGAGTAATACTAAATAAAGCCCTATATATGTATTTGGTTGATGTACCACCAGTGAAATGACTGCTACTTGTTGTGATTGTTGCTTAAATGATTTGTAGAGCATGCCTTAGCCTTGTAGCACTTGCAACAAATGGATGATAGTCTGAGTTATATTATTGGTATCTGGTCATTTACAGGTGATTATATTGTTTATTGGATGTTGTTGATGATCAGGTAGAGACCTGGAAAGGGTATGAGTATACACCCTAGATGGATTTGGACTCTCTGAGTCTAATGAGACCGTTTATTTTTAGTTCTGGGCACTTGCAGAGATGAGCAGGCTCATTTTACCTTTTTGATGCAGTTTTGCTTCACAGGATGATGTGTCTGAGTAGGGATATGTTTCATTTGGATCTCCTAGGGCGTTGTATGGGAATAGGGGGTGCAACCACTTTATTGTACCATAGTACCCCCATCCCAAAGAGCCTGGTGGAATCAGTTTGACAATGCAGGCACCCTGGGAGGCTGTTTTGGCAGGTTCATGTTTCTCGAGGCAGATTAATAAATGATTAAATAGCTACTGAATAAATCGATTTGGGCTACTGAGGAAAGGAAATGTCATGGGATGAGTCATGATGATGAGAGTGATGTCTTTCGCACCTTCTCTAGTAGTTGCAGCACTTGATTGGGCCCACACCTATTTTTTGGGCATTTTTATATTATTTTCTAGAGCTTTTGGGAGGCTCATGATTTCCTCAAGGAGGCACAAAGTCAAATAATTAAAATATTATTTTATTTTATTGTGCCATGGGGAACCCATAGGGAGTTAGTTAACACTCCATGGACCCACCATGTGCTAGATTTATTTCTTGTTGAGTGGGGTACCCTCTTTATGGGTGATTTAGTCCACTTTGGTACTTTATGGTTAAATTGATCCATGTATTGCATGTTGAGCTCATCCAAAACCACTGATTAGAATATTTTATCTTTTAATCTTAGCCACTCATTTTCAAAGTGGTTAGGATTTTGGTTCTTCCATTTCTATTTAAAGGAGAAAGCTTCTCATTTTTAAAAGGTCTTTGGGTCTTGGATCTGATTAATAGAAAGAATTTTTGTGGATATTTTCAGGATCTGCTTTGCATCTGGTGTTCTTCGGTGGTTATTGGAAAAACTTTTGCTTCCTAGCATTTGGAATATTTTGTGAGATCTATACTTTTTTTTGGGATCTTTGTCTTGTCTATAGGAGGGCGACTTCATCTTAGGCGTTTTTGTAGGGGGACCTCAACTCGCTTGGAATGGTTTCATTTGTGACAGGGGGTTTTCATTAGTTTCATTGTGATCTATGATTGCATCTCATTACTTTTCTGTAGATCTTTCTTTTCTTTCATGATACGACAAATCTGATATTGTTGACGTTTGCTTGTGTAGGAGAGAGGGCGTATTAGTCACTTGGAGCACAACGTCGGTCTTAGAACTCACTCATATCTTCCAGAATTGATCGGGATGAATAGGATCATCATCAAAAAGGAATATACAATCATTTCCAGGTAAGATCTAACGGGTAAGTCTCTTCTCTTTCATCTCTCAATCCATTGTACCTTCTTTACTTCAATTTTCTGAAAAAACTCCTAAATAATAAAATCAAAAAATATTTAATCAGGGAATCGTTTAATCTTTGAGAAAACCATTTCCGGGTTTTGCAGATCAGGAATCCCCCTCACTGAATCATGCTCAACGCTGTCGTAATTCTAACCGGTTTTCCTTAGATCTGACTTTTGACTGCTCAAACCCCAGCGCTCCATTGAAAATTTGACTTTTTCCGAAAAATAATTACATATGTGTGTAGATCAAGTTTTCCTCATTCCAAAACACCCCCAACATTGAGCTAGTTCCTTCCAGGTTGCCCTAGATCTGAAAAACTGACTTTCAGCCTCCTAGCCCCCCTCATGAGATTTTGACTTTTCCAGATCTGATTTTTCCTGAAATTTTCTGATTTGGGTTTGTAGATCGGGCCATCCTGATCTCATTTCCACCCCAACGCTGAGTTGATGGTCTCCTGGTGGCTCTAGATCTATAGATCTGCCTCTCCAAACCATAGCACTAGCCCTCCTACTACTGATTTCCCTGTAACCTGAATCTTCCGTGCCAAATCCTTTTCTGGGTCCATAGATCAGGACATATCCCAGGTGGGTTCACTGAAACACTGTGCTGATACTGAATCCATTACCCAAGGATACACATGCACTGATCTCCAAGCATATCGCTAGCCCTTCCAGAACTCTTTCCCCTGAAATTTGACCATTCCTTGATAACTTAGGTTACCTGATACTTTCATATCTTTCACTGAGTCTATCTTCTTAGTACTAGACAGTCCCAACTCTGTCCTTGTTCACCCTGTCATAGTTACATTTCCCAAGACAGTGGTCATCTTCATCAGTTGCTAGTACCTAAACACTAGAGCTAGGGTTTCCATTTACCTTACACCTTACGTACCTCAAAGCCACATGTGATCTATTCTGGTGTCTAGGTCTGATCTCCCCTGTCGGGAGTAGATCCGGGTCTTCCCCGTTGTTGTCTTGGACTTAGATAACATAAAGCGAAGACTGACTTGATTGACGTGACAACCATCCATTTGGGAGTCTAGGCAGTCTTGGTTCCACCTCCCTAGTTGCTTTACCCTCTACCATCCATCCTAGATCCATCATACATAAGCAACTACAACGTTGATGATAACAAAATGCTAAGAAATATTGTTAAGAGTTGGAGACAGCGTTTGCTTGCGAGTATATTACAAGCTATTATGTCGATATTATATTTCTATTAACGTAAAGATAACTATTATCTAAAATCATAACCACGATTTAAGGACTAATAACACATATTAATTATTACAATCCTCTCAACTTAGGAGAAAGATATTCCTAGAGTTTTGATGGAAGGGAAAAGTTAAATTCTATTATTGAAATGATTATTATACAAGTGGAAATACAAATATATATATTATTGGAGTATTCTGATTTTTAAAAATTAGTTTATTTTTGAAATCCCAAAGTACCTCATATATATAGATATCGGAGATATTTAAGCCAAATGAGTTAAACAATGGAGATGGTAGTCTCAAGATTCCTCGTCGTTTAGTCTAATTGCAATTGGATAAGAATTCGACAGGTGTTTCACGTCACGTGTTTGGATGGAGGTTTGACGGTTAGTCGGTTAACTCATGTTTGAAGTGTTACTTGAGTTTGCCTAGCTGTCTACTCGCTGTACTAATGGACCGTTTATCTATTAGCCCAAGAACAACATCGTGAGAGCTGCGTTTAAGTTCCATGCCTGTTGAATTGAGCAAACATGATTTGATGCAAGAATATGAGGTATGGGCTGTTGTTCATGCAATTGAACTGGATAGAAGACGAGAAAGGCTTGTTACTGTTCTTTATTACGATCACATGCATGCTAAAGTAGGCTTCACAGAAATCAAAGAGAAACATTTGATGCAGTAATGCACAGTGCAACAACACTACACTAGGAATTATCGACATTATCACGAGGACTTGTAGGAAGAAAGGCCATAAGGGAACAATACACCATTCTTGTTGGATTCCCGCCTGGCCTAGAAGGCCATAATTAGGGAAATCTGGTGGTTTTCAATTTGGATGCAGATATCAACATTAACATGCTCATATGGATCTCTTGTTCACTGTTCTTTGTGTTTTGGAGTTTGACTGATTTTGCTGTATTTATCTATTATTATTTTTCCTGTGGTTCACATTTGTTGTTTAGGTGCCATGTAGGTTAGTTTTACACTACAAACTTAGAAGGGATATATAGGACATTTTAAACTGGATAAGCTAGGTACCGTGCAATACATATGGAAGGGAAAGTCTACGTTCTTGAGGGCACTAGACAGGATTTGGGAGCCACTCGTCGAATCCGTCTTTCTCGATAGCCACTACATCACCAAACTTTGTCGGCATGCTCTTCCAATTGAGAAGGTGGTTGAGTATCTTGGACTAACGGATTTGGAATTCTATCTTGTAGATCCCATATCGATCTTTCTGTTGAACAGGCACTACAGGTGGCCTTTGCTAGGGATCTCTCCAACGAACCCGGTGGCCTTAGCTAGGGATCTCTCCAATGAACCTGAGGTCTGCATTGCTTTCTCTCAATTTGGCTATGCTTGTGGGGTTTGTGACTTTTATTTTGGCGAAGAAAGAGAATTTTTATCGATTTCTAACTGATTTTTTCAAACCTAAGTAAAATAATATTGTTGAAGAAAATCACCTTTTCAGCTCAATTTGTTTTGTCTGAAGCTCCGAGGAGAACAATACAATAGAGTGCTCAGTATTAATCCCACAGTTATAGAGGCATTCCAACCATTTCTACTGCATCAACCACCACCCACAAGGTGGCTGGAAACTGATAAACCAAACAGGGTCCAAGCGCTGGAAAAGTCTGGGTTAAAGGCTTACATTGAAAAGGTCGATTCCATTAGGCCAGACCTGGGAAAAGTTTGGCACCTTGTGGAGAAGTTTTGGGAAATTTTGGAAATCAGGAGTTCTATAGTGTTTGATTACGGGACATTAGTAGAGAAACATGACTTTTCCAGCGCAGCAATCTTGCCAAAAAAAGACCACACGGTGGGTTACGATGTTGAAAAAATAATTCCATCCACAAGTCAATTGGAAAGGACGCCTGAAATGTAAAGCATGCAAAGAGATTGAAATAATTGTGTGGAGTTGAGATTCCTGTGTAATTCCTATGTAAATGATAAAGGCTGACACTTTAAGGTATTTGGCCACTTTGGTTGTGGAGCATCTCCTAGGAATTCCTATTGTTTCTCATTGTGACCATTGATTTCTTTGATTCCAATGAAGAAGACTGATAGCCAAAACCAAGCCGACTAAACTTGAGTTTAGGGCTTAGTCGATATCAAATTTTAATTTTCACTTTTATCACTGACCACTTTTCCTTTTTCACCTGTTGGGTGAAACTTGTCTATGTCCGACTAGACAATTTTATAAATTTTAGTCAGTCCTACACTCGACTAAATTTACTTCGACTTACTTGTTGGTTCTACCGACCGGTTTTTACCTCGACCACTTGTCACTTCGACCAAGTTGGTTGACTTATTCTCTTCAACTAAGTCGGATTCGACCAAGTCGGTTCAATTCTTGTCTTTGACTAAGTCGACTCACTTCAGTCGGCTGATTCAACCGACCACTCTAGTCGGCTCACACAACCAACCACTCTAGTCGGCTCACTTTGGTCGAAATCTACAGAGTAAGTTTCTTAGTCTAAAGACTTAAGAAATTGCAAATGCTTTTCACCTGTGAGTAAGATGAAGTAAAATAGACACATTTACAAATCCAAATAACTTATAAAAACATATGCCCAAATATGTAGGAAGACTTGAGTCGACCAATGTGCCGTAAAACTTGGAACTTTCACGCGGTGAGATTTTTAAGGGTTCTTTGATCTTTCACTTAATAGTAATTGTAAAAGACATTTACAGAAGTAAATCTAGAAATATGTGTGGCCAAATAATCATGCATTCAACCATAAACTATTTCATATATTTAACTATGCGGAAATAACAAAGTATTACAAACTTGTCGGTCCAGACTTCTTGGTCCAGACTTGTCGGTCTACAGAGCTTCAGCTTTTAGACTAAATCACATACACAGAAGCTTGAGCTTCGACTTCTCTTTCTCACCCTGAGTTCCTCTGTTGTCTAATGTTTGTCTCTGTATCTAACCTAAATTACAATTTGTTTCTTCTATTTATAGGCGACCTGAAGATTGCTTCTACATGGGCCGACTGACTCACCATTAAAGATTGTAATAACTATCTACCTAACAACTTAGCTTCAGAAATAAATTTGACTGGTTTTGCCTACTCGTGGACTCTTCCTTCTTGTCATACTGACAGACAAGATCTTGACTTGTACAGACTCTGACAGAGTCGGCTGAGAGTCAAGTACAGATCTACGAGTAATTACATTTTCCAACACTCCCCCTTAATTATAAGCAGATGGGGATTTTTAAAACAAAATTAAAAAAATGTTTCAGAGCTTAGACATGCTCTATTTATGACAGAGTTCACTGTGTAGAACTTGTCATTCCAAGATAACTACGCAGATACTGAAAAGTATCCTTTGCCAATGGCTTTGTGAAGATGTCGACAAGTTGGTCTTCAGACCTGCAAAATTCCAAACAAATTTCCTTGTAGTTTACCAACTCTCTTATAAAATGAAACCTTGTGTCAATGTGCTTGGTTCTCTTGTGAAACACATGATTCTTTGATAATGCTATGGCTGAATTGTTGTCGGTTCTTGATGGTTCTGTGACAAGTCTTTTAAGACTCTTCTCATCTAGACAGCTTGACATGCAACACTTGTTGTTGCAACATACTCTGCTTCAGCTGAAGATAGAGTTACTATGGGCTGTTTCTTTGAAGCCCATGAAACAACCCCTGTACCAAAATGAAATGTGTACCCAGATGTGCTTTTCCTGTCATCTATGCTGCCTCCATTGTCACTGTCAGTGTAACCAATGAGTTTAAAATTTTCTGAGGTTGAATACATAATACCAAGGTCTTTTGTGCCACTTACATACCTTAGAATTCTTTTACCTACTTGCAAATGTGAGTCTTTTGGTGACTCCATGAACCTTGAAATCAGACTTACTCCATACATAATGTCTGGTCTTGTTGTTGTCAAATACATAAGGCTTCCAACAAGCCTTTTGAATAGCGTAGGATCTACAGTGGATCCTTCATCAACCTTGCTCAATTTTAAACCTATTATCACTAGTGTTGGGGCTGTCTTGCAGTTAGACATGTTAAACCTTTTTAAAAATTCACTTGAATATTTAGACTATGATATAAAAATACCACTTTCAGACTGCTGAACTTCAATGCCCAGAAAAAACTTCATAAGCCCCAGATCAGTCATTTCAAATTCACTTTCCATGACTGTTTTAAAATCTGCTATGCCATAATCACTAGTAAATATTAAATCATATACATACAAGCAGACAATTAACATCTTACCTTGTTCATCAACTTTGGTGTACAAATTTGGTTCACTTTCACTTCTGTGAAATCCATTTTCAATGAGATAGGAATCAATTCGACTGTACCAAGCTCTAGGAGCTTGCTTTAAACCATATAATGCGTTTTTCAGCCTGTACACTTTATGTTCTTGACCTAGAACTTCATACCCTTGTGGTTGTTCCACATATACTTACTCTTCTAGATAGCCATTTAAGAATTCCGACTTAACATCCATTTGATGAACTTTCCATTTGTTTTGTGCAGCAATGGACAAAACTATTCTGACTGTATCCATGCGTGCAACAGGTGCAAACATTTCATTGAATTTGATGCCGGGTTGCTGTGTGAAACCTCTTGCTACCATTCTTGCCTTGTGTTTTTCACATTCCTATCAACATCTTGCTTTGTCTTATAAATCCATTTGACACTGATTACATTTTTGTCTTTTGGTACATCAACCACTTCCCATGTCTATTTTTTCTCAATGCATTCTATTTCTTCATCCATGGCTTGTGCCCATACTTCTTCTTCAACAGCTTCTTCAAATGTTAGTGGATCATATATAGGGGAAAATAATGCAAAGAGAAAGAATGAATTAGGTGTACCAGCTTCATATATCTCTTGCAGACTTCTTGTCTTCACCGGTTTTGTCGATGTCGACCTAGACGAAATGCTTGCTGGAGTCTGCTGTCCTCTTGGTGTACTTGTCGGTGTAGCTTGAGATGCTACTTGTGTCGATGGTCCTTGTGTTGAACCATGTCTTGGTGTCATGGGAGTCGACGGTGCTCCGACTGGTTGACTTACATGTGGTATTTGAACCACTTCCTCTTCCATATCATCATTGTCGACGTTCGACACAATCTTGACATTTATGTCGACAGTTCCATCCCATGATTCGTTCTCGACAAATTGAACATCTCGAATGATTATCACTTTCCTTCTGATGGGGTCATATAGCTTGTATGCTTTTGTGTCTTCTGAATAGCCGACAAAAATACATTTCTGTCCCTTCTTGTCTAGCTTCCTTCTCAGCTCATCTGGGATATGAGCATATGCAACACAACCAAAAAATTTTAAATGGGAAACACTATGATTCATACCTGTCCATGCTTCTTGGGGAACTTTGTTCTTCACACTCTTTGTTAGACTCTGGTTCATAATTTATATGGTAGTTGCGATTGTTTCACCCCGATATTCATTTGGCAAATGCTTGGCTGCCAACATGCTGTGTGCCATCTCCATGATGGTTCTGTTCTTTCTTTCAGCAATACTGTTCTGCTGAGGTGTATACCGTGCAATGAATTGTTTTTGTATGCCATGGGTCTTACAAAAATTTAGAAATTCATTTGAAACATATTCACCTCCTCTGTTGGTTCTTAAGATCTTGATGCAGTGACCACTCTGGTTCTCCACGAGTGCCTTGAATTGTTGAAAATAACCAAATGCTTTAGATTTATGTTTCAAGAAATATACCCATGTATTTCTTGCGCAGTCATCAATAAATTTTAGAAAATACTTGCAGCCACCAATGTATGATGTTTGCATTGGACCACAAATGTCAGAGTTCACAATTTCAAGTGGTGTGCGTGCTCTGTAGGACTTTCCGACTGGAAATGTCTCTCTGTGCTGCTTGCCAAAAATGTAGCCTTCACAAACCCTCTTTGGTTTGTCGATCAATGGTAATCCATTCACCATATTCTTTGTGTGCAGTAGATTTAGACCACCAAAATTCAGATGTCCAAATATGAAATGCCACAACCAGGATTCATCCTGAACTTCTGTTTGAAATGCAGCTTGCAAATTAGCGCTGCAATTTTCTCTTTTGTCGAGGAGCTCGACTGTTTCTTCACTTTCTGCCTTGAATGCAACTCCTGAGTTTGTCTTCCCTTTTATGTCCGGAATTATCCTCAATGGAAATAAGAGGTTGCTTGTCATTGGCACTTTTGCTATCAGCTGGTCGCTTGGACACTTGTCTTTGATCACACAGTGTTCATCTTCCATGTAGACTCTATAGCCTTTTTGTAACAACTATCCAATGCTTAACATATTATGTTTCAGACCTTCGACATGATAGATATCGGGGATATACTTACTCTCCCCCTGTTTGGTTAGAATATCAACTGTGCCTTTTCCTAAGACAGTAACTTGGACATTGTTTCCAAGTGTAACATCAGTTTTAACTGAAGTGTCTAGACTGGAAAACAAATTTAAATTACCAGTCATGTGGTTGCTGCAGCCTAAATCCAAGTACCATATGTCATGTGGACCTTCTTGAACAACATTGCATTCAAGTGGAGATGTCGATGCCATTAACATTGCACCTGTCGAAGTGCTGGTGTTGGTCGATTGACTTGGGCTTTTCCTTCCTTGGTCATATTGTTTCTTCCTGCATTCATATGCATAATGACCAAACTTCTTATAGTAATGACTTTGAATTTTTTATTTATCAAACCTCTGGCCACTTGGCTGACTTGGGTTCTGGTTATCTCCTCTGCCACCGACATTTGCAGGACTTCTGCCTCGTCCTCCTCTTGAAGAACTTCTTCCTCTTCCTCTGAAGTTGTTTCTCCTCCTGCCTCTACCATGGCTTATGGATGACAGTGCTACAAATGCACCTTCCAATGATGTCTGTGTTCTGTTGAGTCTGTGTTCATGATTAATGAGTGAAGCTTGCAACTCATAAATGGTAAATGTCGACATGTTTGTGTGTCCCTCTAAGGTCACAACCAAGTTTTCAAATCTTGGGGGAAGAATTTTGAGAATTTTTTCAACAACCCTTTGGTCTGGTATGGGTTCTCCATGATATTTCAGTTGGTTTATCAACCCAACAACTCTGGTGTAGAATGTGTCTACATTCTCTGAATCTTTCATGGACAGAGCTTCAAAATCTCTTCTCAGGATCTGCAGCTTGGATGTATTTACCTTATCCAAACCTTGATAGGCAGTCTCCAATGTATCCCATGCTTCCTTAGCATTAGTCTTTGCTACTATTCTTGGGAGTATGCTCTCATGCATAGCTTGATGTATGAAAAACAGAGCTTTTCCATCTTTGTTCCTCTGTTCTCTTAAGACATATTTCTCAGCCTGTGTGAGATTGTTATATGATGTCATGTCTGATGGTTCTGCATAACCATACTGGACTATCTCCCAGACATCGTGACCTCTGAATAAAGCCTTCATTGTTAAAGACCAATATTCATAATTATTTCCTGTAAAAATTGGAGTTTGCAATGAACCAAAAGTGGAAACCATTTTAATTTTTAATTAACTTTCCTTAAAAAATTAATTTCCACCTTTTAAGACAAGATTTATTTCCTAAATCTTGGGCTGATATAAACCTTGCTCTGATACTAGCTATCCAAAACCAAGCCGACTAAACTTGAGTTTAGGGCTCAGCCGATATCAAATTTTAATTTTCACTTTTCACGCCAACCACTTCTCCTTTTTCACATGTCGGGTGAAACTTGTCTATGTCCGACTAGACAAGTTTATAAATTTTAGTCGGTCCTACACTCGACTAAATTTACTTCGACTTACTTGTCGGTTCTACCGACCGGTTTTTACCTCGACCATTTGTCACTTCGACCAAGTCGGTTGACTTCTTCTCTTCGAGCAAGTCGGATTCGACCAAGTCAGTTCACTTCTTGTCTTCGACTAAGTCGGCTCACTTCATTCGGCTGATTCAACCGATGACTCAAGTCGGCTCACACAACCGACCACTCTAGTCGGCTCACTTTGGTCGAAATCTACAGAGTAAGTTTCTTAGTCTAAAGACTTAAGAAATTACAAATGCTTTTCACCTGTGAGTAAGATGAAGTAAAATAGACACATTTACAAATCCAAATAAATTATAAAAACATATGCCCAAATATGTAGGAAGACTTGAGTTGACCAATGTGCTGTAAAACCTGGAACTTTCACACGGTGAGATTTTTATGGGTTCTTTGATCTTTCACTTAACAGAAATTGTAAAATACATTTACAGAAGTAAATCTAGAAATATGTGCAGCCAAATAATCATGCATTCAACCATAAACTATTTCATTTATTTAACTATGCGGAAATAACAAAGTATTACAAACTTGTCGGTCCAGACTTCTTGGTCCAGACTTGCTGGTCTACAGAGCTTCAGCTCTTCGACTAAATCACATACACAGAAGCTTGAGCTTTGACTTCTCTTTCTCACCCTAAGTTCCTCTGCTGTCTAATGTTTGTCTCTGTTTCTAACCTAAACTACAATTTTCTTCTTCTATTTATAGGCAACTTGAAGATTTCTTCTACATGGGACTACTGACTCACCATTAAAGACTATAATAACTATCTACCTAACAACTTAGCTTCAGAAATAAATTTGACTGGTTTACATTGCCTACTCGTGGAATCTTCCTTCTTGTCAGATTGATAGACAAGATCTTGACTTGTACAGACTCTGACAGAGTCGGCTGAGAGTCAAGTACAGATCTGCGAGTAATTACATTTTCCAACAAAGACATGGATGTAAATGTAACTAACTGAGCTAGATATATTCCTAAAAAGATGAACAATTTTAAGAAGGACTGCCGAAAGACTCTCATTACATGCACAGTGGGGACCCAATATGGATTCCAATATCCTTATGGGGTTGTCATTGCATCACTTGTGAGAGAATAGGCACCTGATTTGTGGAAATAGGTTGTAAAAAATGTGGGGCAGGATATTGAGTGTTTGGAGAAGAGAAAAATAAAATAAATCTTCGAGGTGCAAGATATTGTGCCAAAGAAGAGAAAAATGATTGAAATCTGAGGATACATGATTCTTTAGAATTGGTCAAGAATTCACCAGAGAGGCAAGAAAATATTGGATTGTGTAGGCATGAGTCTTTCCTGTGGACTTTTAGATTCAGCAGCAAGAAATATGGAAGGCCTTTCCCCACACAACAATTTAGGTTTTCATACAGACCATTCAGTGGTACAAGGGACTTCAGATCACTCTACATCTTCTTTGGATTCCGATTCTAAGGAACTCCCTCTACTTATTGAACTAGGTGCATCCCAGGAAAGTATAGAAACATATGCACAAGGAGTTAAAATTTTGGATGAGCTGGATCTCTATGCAGATAATAATTTAAGTTATAGGCAAGATTATGATTCTGCTTCTGAGACTAGATCAAGAGACCAGTTTGGACTTGGAAGAGATCTCAATAATAGTGGATGCTTGAGGCATAAAGACAAGCATTGGATCTTGACTCAAAAATATGCACCAAAGACTTTCAAGGAGTTGGTGGGGCAAAATTTAGTTGTGCATGCTCTTAACAATGATATACTAAGAGGGAAAATTGGGCCGGTCTATGCTTTCTATGGTTCTCATGGTACAGGAAAAACCCCACGTGCAAGAATATTTCCAGCAGCTTTAAACTGTCATTCTCTAGAGCAGCATAGGCTATGTGGAGCATGCAATGTATGTATTGCATAGATCAATGGAGAGAGCTCAGATGTCAAGGAAATTAGTTCCTTTGGAAACTTGGATCTTGATAATATTTCCAGTCTCTTGGATAATATGATTCTCTCTAATATGATTCTCTCTTCATTTGCATCGCATTACAAAGTGTTTATAGTGGATGATTGTGATACTTTGACAAGTGAGGATTGGAATTCCATCTCAAGGATTCTTGATCAAGTGCCTGGACATGTAGTGTTCATTCTTATCATGAAAAATCTGGATCATCTACCTCATCCAATTGTAACCAGGTGTCATAAATTTTTCTTCCCCAAATTGAACGATGTTGACATCATAAACATATTGCAGGCAATAGAATTACAAGAAGAATTAGAAATAGATAAAGATGCATTAAAACTTATAGCATTAAGGTCAGATGGGTCTTTGCGGGATGCTGAAATGACACTTGATCAATTGAGTCTGTTGGGACAGAGAATATCTCTTCCTTTGGTTAAGGAACTTGTGAATTTATTCTTTCGATTTCCAAGGTTCTACATTATGATTACTCAAAGTCCAGGTGAAGGAACTGTGTGGTAGGGTAAAATCACTCAGATTTTATACCTCTTAACATCAGCATTTTTTCACTCTGCATATTTTTACAGAAAAATTTAAAACGTAATTTTTGAAGTGTATACCTTATATTTGAATAAGATGAAACATATTTATTTTTGAGCTACATGCAAATATATACTTTGATTTTGAGCATAGGTTGGCTTTTGTTAGATTCACTATTTTTCTAACATCCTGTCTGCCACCATTTTTCATCAACTGAATATTAGATCCCACTGAGGGTATTGCACTTTAGTTAGTAGTAGTACCTATTAGGAATATTTGTTGAAGTCAGGATCAGCGTTCAAAATTGAACTCTTCACAACCTTTCCAAAGGGTTCTAGCCCTTCACAGAAGTGTAGAGTTAAAATTGCTCTTCAAAAAAAATTTAAAATCTGAATTTTACATTTCCAATGAAGAGGGGCATAACTTATATCAGAAAGAAGGGCAACATTTGAAATTACCCATTCATATAAATTTGTCAATGTGTTGAAATTCCTATGCTATAAAGTTCAAATCATTATTTAAAATATTGGAAATATGATAAATTATAATCACTATGGGTGGCATGATCATGATCTAATCTCCCTCCATCATTCCAAACATTTGTGGTTTCTCATAACATTTGTCCACCAAAATACATCTAAATATTACTTGTCTTTACATCCTCTTCTCTTTACATCCTCATCTCATAGTCATAACTAAGGATTGTTATGCATGCAGATCTTCACCTTATAGTACGAATTGATGCAAAGATTAAGAGACAACTATAAGTAAGTCTTATATTAAATTTATCATATAAGTCTTTAATTAACACTATCAATTGAGATTTGACATGTTGGATTGTTGTGATGTGACATTCTCTTGTATGTAGGATTTTTTTTAATGTTTTTTTAGTTGTGTATTATTTTTTTTAGGTGCCCAATCCTTATCATTCTTACATCTCTCAATCTTGGATTGCACATGAATGCCCCAATATGGTTATTGCATAATATATGTGATTTTTTTTGTATAATGAAGTGTGCTGCAACTAGAATAGTTGTAATGTTGCTGAACTGTAAAATTAATGATACACATAAGTAAACTTAATGTGTTCAAAATAAGTTTTATTGAAAATATATCATTTTTTCATGTAGATATTAAGGAGTGCTTAATTGTTTAAAATTGTAAAAATTTGAACTAACAATATTTGTTGTTTTTTGCATCTTTTTGATGAAAAGGTTCAGTTAATTTATACGTTGTCAATTGAAATATAATTATTTATTTTTCTCTTCGTCTCTGAAGGGCTCATAAAATAAATACCCTTCCAATTGAAATGAATACCCAACCTTCAAATTTGATAACTGGTCGGGATATGATTGTCAACCTTGAGTTAAAATCTGAAATGTTGATTTCTTTCATTTTCTATTTTTATTTGTCTGATAGCAACAATTATTGGTTTAGGAGGTATATATTGTATTCTATCAGTAGCATCCATTCTTGCAATATTATAGCCTAGATTAAGTATTTCAAGTATTTCAGTAAATAGAATCTAGGTATAAGTGAACACCATTACTGAGCTGACATACATAAGGAAAGATGATCCAAAATTAGACTTGCAACTTTGCTATTACAATTTACAAGTACTTTTAGCTAGTGGCTTAAAGGGATTTGCATAAAGGTGTTCATAATTCATATTCTTACTGCAAAATAATTTTTTCTTACCCCAACTCCTAATATGCAAGTCTAGAATCAACAAAATTCTAGAAATAATACATATACTTTGAAATTTACACAAGGACTAACAAAAGTTTTAGTCTCAAGTTTGTATTTCAACAAACCACAAGGATTAAAAATTATACTTACATATAAATGATTTTTGTTAGTGATTTGAAACCTATTAATCACAGAATTAAGAAGGTCAAACCTCTATCCCAATATGTTTCAATTTTTGCTCATGTTTCATTATTGGGTCTTGTGGCTTTAGGTGGTTGTAAAATTATGGTTTTTGCATAGGTGTGCTACAGGTTCTATGCCCTCATAACATTAAATTGTAGGTTTTCTTTCTATACAACTTGGGTTGCAGGCTACAGGCCTTCAACTCCTGCAATTTTATCTTGTCCACAACCTAGCAACTTGGGTTTATGATCTTGTCTCCATCTTGTATCTTAGGATTGCAGGCTTATACCTCTTTGTAGGTTTGTATCATGAGTTGCTGGAAACCTTGCAACCTTGATCAATTAGGAAACTTTATGTTGTGGTTATTAGAACTACATCTAGATCTTATTTCCAGTAATGATAAAATGTCTTTTACTTCGCACAATTTTCCACTTTTGTGGGCCCTATCCAACCTCACAACATCAAATTCAAATCACACCTTCTCCCTTTCAAGTTGATGGTCCCTATAAACTTTCAATCGAGGAAATATTCCTATTATTGATACCAAGTGTAATATCCACTAATCCAAGGGGGTTCTCCTTTCTTCTCAATCTAGAACAACTTTATCTCAGCTTGCCTAACAGACTTACTTCATTGAAATTGATATTCTTAGTTTTCTCTCCAAACATGATAAAAATAGTTCATGGTATGTGCATGAATGATGAAACTATCTCACCCTATCACATTTCATTTTGTTTATTGGATATGTTAATGTTGTTGCATACATGTTTGTTTCTCTGCCTATCTTTGACCCTAGTGTTTTATAGAAAATGGATGTTTGGTTGACTATCACCATTCTCTGTCACAGGTGTGTCCAGATAAGGAATTGGTTTGATTTTCAGAACCACATTTGTATTGTGAGTATTAATGGACTAACTCTATCAATGTTAATACTGTTGATTAGAGATGGTTTACATTTATTCAATGTATTCTTTCCATAAATGTATGATTTGGTTGAATGTCCTATAAGCTTTACTGAGTAACTAGTGGGTTGAGTGTTGAAGTTTTTCTTTGGATGAACTTAAATTCTGTTAATAGGTCTATGAGAAGCTTGGGCCAATTTTATTCGATTTTCTACGCAAAAACAAATATCGCCCATTTCTTGTTGTTCTAGCCCAAGAGTTTGGTCGACAACTTTTGGAATCTGTAGCATGTGTGTAGGCAATACTTGCACTCATAGCTTTCATTTTGCATCCTTACGGAGAACTCTACTTTGAGGTTGATTTGGGTTTTGTGCATTGCGAGAGATTCATTTGCATTAGTTTTGCATCGATTCCTCTATTTATATTAATTGGCCTCAATATTAAGATGTTTTCAACCAGTCATATGCAGTCATTCAGAGTGACACATTTCTCGTTCCCCTTTGTCGCAATTTAGGGTTTGGAAGGTGTCAAATTGCAAAGAAATCCCTCTAATTTATGGAGCTTGCGGGGTATACTTAGTCTGCATTTTACAGGTTTGGAATTATTTGCACCATTTTCAGCTCGCCAACATGACAACAAAAAATATAAAACCCAATTGACGGATTTATCTTTCCCCTTTGTCACGAATAAGGGTTTGGAAGGTGTCAAATTGCAAAGAAATCCATTTGATTTTCGGAGCTTGCGGGGTATACTCAGTCTGCATTTTACAGGTTTGAAATCTTGTATGTTTTTTAGGATCATTAAAATTTTCATAGGCTTCTTGTGTGCTATTAATTCACTATTTTTATGGTGGATAGTGACTTTTTTACAAGGATTCTGTTCCCATTCGCAAATCCATGTCAAGTATTACGATCGAACTTCCTTCTAAAGGTAGCTTCAACTTTGATTTGTGTAGGATAAATGAAATGATCACGAACAAAGGTGTTAAACCTCCTTTGTTCCACAAGACAGGAGCAACCATTGTAGGCCTCGTTTTCCAGGTCATTTCCACTATTATTGTTAAACAACGTGTCTTCATTTACCTATGTTGTTTGTTCCCTTCTTATATTCGGTATCTGATGTTCTCTGGCAATTTATTGAACAATTATATTATATTTAGTTTACATTTAAGAATGGCCCAGAAGGGTCTTGGAGTGTAAGAATATGAAAGTGGTAAATGAGCATTCATGAAACATTACAAGGATTGGAAAATTGGCAGATAGGGTTTTTTTATTGGAAAATATATTTTTAAATATATGAAGATACAGATAATATGGGGTTTTTACCAATCGAATGCAGATCCATACCAAAATCGTGAGAGATCTTCACAAAAAAATTATTTATTAGCACCACTCGCATGCATTGAAACTATAACATTAATGTGACAAGAACTCATTAGCTATATAATCCTATGCTTTCTGCAGAGATCTCATTATATGTTCCAGCAAGTGTGAAGCAAACAAGTTGTAGCATAGGTCTAAGTCCTCCATGGATGAAGACGAGCACCAGAGAGCCGAAAAGGAAACGAAGGCATGCATCAAGGAGAGTTAGAAATGGACTCACATAACCACCCAGTCACTTAATACAATGGGGTTGATCCCATTTCATTTCATTCGCTTGGGTAGTTCCTTATTTCTCTTGTAGTTTCTCAATCTTTGCATCACACCCTCTATTTGAAGGTCCTAGACATCCTCCTATTATGAGGTTGCTTCCATCACCTTCTTTTTGTTGCAAATATAGAATGCAATTGAAATCTCCCAGCCAATCAAATTGACTGGGCATCCTTATTGAAGTTACTTGCATCTGGATTATAAGTTATTGATCGAGATTCAAAACAAGTCGTAATGTCTATCTGAGATTTGATTATTGTTATTACAATTTTAGGATAGTCTTCATTCATCTCAAGTTGTGTATTAATGTGTTCAATCAATGCTTTGAGTGATTTGTTGGGTAGTATAATTATTAATATAATATGCAATTATAGTTCAAAGCATGAAATACTTCAGGGGATGCCAAGCTTTCCTTTATTTACTTGGATCAAGTCTATGCTACTTGAGAGGTTAATTGCGTCCCCTCTTTGTGAGTACTGTAGATCCTTGGAGAGCTCGGAAAAGTTGTCAGCATGTCTATGTGAGGGCTTGGGGAATATGACTCCATTGGATAAGAAACAAGTTTCAAGGTATCCAAAGATATTATAAATTACTTTTGACCACTGTAGTGATTTGGAGGAACTGTTAGGAAAAATTTGCAATTTAACTTACCTCCATAGGTTATCTGTTAATAATTGCCATCTAATCCAAAAGTTACCTAATGATTTGGAGAGGTTAAGGTCACTTAGGAATTCAAAAATCTAATCCAAGAGTTACCTGATGATTTGGAGAGGTTACACAGTTTTCTCTTTATTCATATACAATCATGCCATGCTAAATTTCATTTTTGAAGTAGAGTAACATGATAGATTAAGTGTACATTGGAATTTGTTTTGCAGTTCCTATGGCACCCTTTGGAGTTTCTAAAAAACATATTGTGGTTGTAGCTTTTGGTGCGAGTTTTGGTATTTTGTGTACAATTGACTTTGTAATTGGAATTTTCTTTTGGTGGAGACATAGACACAATCAACAAATTTTTTTGATGTCAATGGTATGCATGCAATCTCCTTGGATGGTCAATTTACTAATCTTGTTCTCGGTGTTATAGAATTTTGTTTATCAATTATTTTGGGTTTCTATGTGAAATCTGAGCAGTTTTCTTATTCCGTTTATGGGTTATATGATGAAATACTTGCAGAGGAGCATGATCCAGAAGTTTGCTAGGTGAATTTAAAGAGATTCCATTTCAAAGAGCTTCAGGTTGCCACTAACAATTTTAGTAGTAAGAGTATTCTAGGTTCAGGAGGTTCTGGGAATGTTTACAAAGGATTCCTACAAGATGGTACTCTTGGGAGAAATCAACAAAGAAATTTCTTGGTTTGAGATCATGAAACAATAGTTCGTTCTAAAATCTGCATGAAGAACAAAATTTTGCTTTAGAACAGATTGGAAATTTTTCTTTAGAACAATTTGGTAATGATAATAGAATTGGTTCTAAACATTGCAGGGACAACAATTTTCTGGTTTAGAATGACTAAATGTCACAACACAATATCTTAGTAAAGTCTGCAAGTCTGCAACTTTGAACAAATTTATAATTACCATATGTAAATTGCAGAAGATTGTTGTTTTGAATTGATTAAGGGTTTCAATTGAAATAGTCAGGTAGATTAACATAAAAGGATATGTTGAGAAGTTTGTGTGCATCAACATTGTTTAGAACTATGCATCAGCAGATTATGTGCATCATGCCACTGTACAGGACACAAAGTAACAACGAATAAATGTGTTTTGGAACTCTGTAGATTTGAAGCCTATGTTGTTTTATGACAAAAAGTTGTATAGAATTTTACCTTTTGTGTTTTGGGCTTAAGGTGTAGATTAGGGGAACTGGTACAATCAGCTATGGTTAGTTTATCGTTGTAGTTATCTATTGTATAAGATGGTTTTCTTCACATTTATTATTGCACATGAACTTATAATATAGTTGGAGAGACACTGCAAAATATGTTGATCCTCTCATCGTTCCTTTGCACCTCCTGGCGCAAATGCTAATTATTATTAAAAAAAGAAAAGTATTTATGAAAATAAATACTTTAAAAAGAGCTTTCTTCCCATAAAAGTAAAAATCTTTCCAAAGAGATAAAGGCACTTTATACTCCTTTATATATAGAGAGAGAAAAGATTAATTGTAAACAACTTTTTATATAAAGCAAAAAAAAGGAATTCCTCTTTTATATGTAAAGCAAAAAAGGAATTTTCGTTAATTATTAGAAAGGAAACTTACTACTAAAATGTGTAAAAACATACTGATTAGGGTTTTTTTTTTAATGAAGAGTCGTAATGGGTGATTCGAGGGGAAAATGATATCTTTTGATTTAGATTTGTTATTTTAGGGAAAGCGTAACTCTCTTGAGAGAACAACTCATAGAAGAATGCTTTCTTTTATTATCTATGTTTTAGCACAAAGGGAGAAGTCCCTTGTTCATTCCTTATTCATTCATTGATCTACACTTGAATTATCTTGATTTCCTAAAAAAAAAATTGGAGAGCGCAGCTCATATAAGAATGTTTATTATTATTTGTTTTCTAATAAAAAGGACGCAACACCTTATTCATTGCTTGATCTACTTTTGGGATTTATATAAATTTCCTCCATAAGTTTAGAGGGTGTGGCCTGCGGAGGAGGTGCAACCCTTGTTTTATATGTGTGTGTGGGGGTGTGTATGAGAAAGGAATTGGAGGGTGTGACCTATGGAGAAGGCACAAACCTTGGTCATTATATTTAATGGCATTGTTAAATGTTCAATTGTGTGATTGTTTGCTTTAAATTGCAAATTGTTTCCTCAACTAAGTAAGGAGGCCCTAATCTTATGATATTTTATGCATTAGAAGTGTAAGCATTATTTATTGGTAGAGGGAACAACCTTATGATCCCTTGTATGTATGATTATATGTTACTATTGGAGAATGAGGGAAGGGTGCATTCCCTATTCAAATGATCAATTTCGACTGATACAAAACCATATTGAGTAATTGTTTGAAGGGTTGATGAAGATGCTCCTCTTCAAATGCACAACTTCCATGTCTGATAGATAGTTTAAATATGTTCAATATATATTTATGTCTATTAATGTATGCATGATAAATATATATATATAATTTTAATTGTTGCAGATTGGAGGAGGGCACTCCTCTTGGGAGGGTGCACCTCCCATTTGATGTACTCCCTCAATTATATTCAAATTGCATTGTCTGTAGAATTGGAGAGGGTGATCATTGGGTAGGATGAAACCCTAACTCCAATAGTTGGATAATTTTTTAATACTTAATATCTGAGAGGATCTCCCTTATAATTATGCATATATAACTAAGAGACGATATGCTCTCTTTTTTCTCCTATAGTTGAGAGGCACTCCATCTCTCTCTTGATTACTTACTTTTTTTATTTAATATTGTTAACTTGAATTGAGCCTGGAAGGACACATCTTAGGCTTAGATATTTTTCCCCTTTTTAAATGATTTTTGATACTTTGATTTAAGGTGGATTTGGCCAAACAAGGAACAACCCTAGGCTGCACCTTTGTTGTTTTATGTACAGTTTGAGTCAATCTTGGAATGAATCAATCCCTTTTCAAGATAGAATTCCATAATGGGTATAGCCCTAGTCTTAATTAATTATGATATATGATACATATATTAGTATATAGTTGAAAGAAAACCCAAGAGAGGATGTAACTCTTGGTTCCATGTCTCATAGCAATAAGAGGTTGAGCAAAGCGAGGCACAACCCCAATAATTTTATGCTATTATAAATAAATTGAGTTGAAGTGTATGTTGGCATTGTGTGAAGGTATATATGAATGCTTGGTGGAGAAGTGGGTTAGCACAAACACCATGGACTTAATGTGTACAAGGTTATATAAATACCTAGGATAACTATACATGGTTAATGCATGAACAAAGTTGTCGTATTAACCTATTTAAAGTGTATGTGGAAAAGAAAATCTTCACCATAATGGATTCTTTCCCAGCTTAGGGGTGGCCTCTCGGAGGAAGGAATATATGCTAGACAGAGAGCCAATAGGCTGAGTGGAATGTTGCAGTCAATCCTTAATTCGCTAGGTCATTTAGATAAGTATGCTTTATTGTTATTACATTGTTGGTGTTTAGTTCTATTAAGATATGTTCTTGTCATGTTGAGGATTTGTATGGAACAAGTATTATATGTTCTTTCTTGATGTGATTTGCTAGAATAATACGAATTAAATGAATATAAGGATTATAATAATGGGATTGTAACTAAGGGATCATTGTATGGTTTTGTTTAATAATAATACAAGTATTATGCTTGAATTATTAGGAGGAATGATGCAGTCAATCCTTAAGTCGCTAGGTCATTTAGATATGTATGCTTCATTGTTATTACATTGTTGGTGTTCAGTTCTATTAAGATGTGTTCTTGTCATGTTGAGGATTTGTATGGAACAAGTATTATATGTTCTTTCTTGATGTGATTTTCTAGAATTAATATGGATTAAATGAATATAAGGACTATAATATTGGGATTGTAACTAATAGATCATTGTGTGGTTTTGTTTAAGAATAATACAATTACTAAATGGGTGAAATTCGATTGATACTATCCAGGTGTTGTACAGGGATAAACACCTTATAACCAAAGGTCTGGGGTTACCAACATACTCATAAGACTTGCAGGCAATCAACTTTAGAGTACAGAAAGGAAACAAGAGGATAGTATAGACTCACCCGATTAATGACGATCGATCCTAGCTTTGTCCTCTTCCGCTCTGCTTCCCCTCCAAAGCCTTCAGGGATGCTTCTCCTTCACCTGTAAAGAGCAAATCCTCCAAGTGCAAGCTTATACATGTATATAGAACAGGTTAGATAAATCATATATAGAGTGCTTAATCATAAGTATTCATCAAACCATGATACATGAAAGACATTCAAAACACATTTGGAAGAAGGATTCTCTTTATTAACAATAGTGAGTGAGTCAATATTACAACCCAATGCCTGAGACAAGGACTCCTCTGCAACCAAAGGATTCTGAGTTCCACTACTGCAAAGACTTCTGAATAGACACCACCAGCATAAATTTGCTCTCTAAGTATTATTGATTAATACCCTCCCCAAGGTCTTTATTTATACTTAGTGAAATAAGGCAGTTTTGAGGGTTGAGGAGGTTGAGACAGTTAAGATGGTTATGGTTAAGGGCTTAACAAATCTCAAATAATCATGATTTATTATTTTTAATGTCAAAGGAAGGTGTACGCGGGTATTGATACTGACAAGCCACGTATGACACATGAGTTACTCTAATGGAAAACCGCGTATAGATATATACGCGGGTTGCAATTACAAAGAGTCGCGTACAGTACGCGACATGCTGTAGGAAAAGTTGCGTATGTACGGGGGTTGCATTTAGGCAAAGGCGCGTACGACAATTGACATATTCAAAGGTAAAAATGGCAGGCTGGATGGATAATGAATGTAGTTCATAACATGCCCATCTATAGTGTTATAGGAAACCTTCAATCCATAAATGTCCTTTTGTGTACCAAGATAGGGAATGTTAGCACTTAGACGGAGAAGTGCCATTTGGGTAGATAACAGATGCCCCCTAATGTGTGAGGTCAGAGGGAAGTGATGGCTGAAATACATTATAATATTTGTCTTTGGAGAACTCAGAAATCCAGTGAAGCAAAGGTAGTACCTGAAACAAATACATAATAATGTCATATACAAAGTCATATCTGAGGATTCTATGTTAAATATACTAGAACACTATCTCCTTTACAATATTTTAATACATCATAGGATACAGGTACTAGACCATGTATATTACGAAGGTGGATCGAAACCACAATATACAATAATGATGAGTCTTCAAAGATCTGGAAGCTGTGTATATAAATGGAACATAATCTTGTGCAACTTAGTCCATAGGTGAGGAAATAAGGTATTCATAAACAATCCCAAAGAACCAGTACAATCCAAGCCATGTGAATAAATGTAGGTTGAAGTCGAACATGGAAAGGATTCAACAGTTTGTCAATCAATAGATGATAATCAACAACCAAAGCAAAGGAATTCACCAATGATGAAAGTGAATCCTGAGGTACGATCGTCAAAAATCTAGTTCTTCATCATCAAGAAGTATTGAAACAGAACCATTCTGTGATAAAGAAGGCAATATATCCTCTGACGGATCACAAGAGTGACTAGGAACTGGGAAAAACAAGGGAGACACAATAAATAAAAGATATAACAATGATGGGATCAGGATAAAGATCAAACATTGGGTTGAGTCCTTGAACAGTGAACATGACACAGAGATGACCCAAGGAATATTTTAACTCATAGATAGAACAACTAGACTTATCTTTCATGTAGAAGACATGATCGGATTCCTTAGGTATAACAGACAAGAGGAGGAGTAAGAAACTCAAAGTAGTAGCTGAATGAAAAGTGAACACTGAGACATGGGTATCGGAAAAAATAGAGAGTGCCATGTTCAAGGAGGACATGCTGCCACTACTGAAAACAAGAGAAAACTTCTTCCTTACCTTCCCTGTTAAATTTTAACGAGTCCAGGAGAGTGAACTCGGATCCCTCTTCATTTTTTAACAAGCTTGAAGAGAAGGGAAAATAATGCTTGATAGTGTCACTGATTTGTGGATTTAATGAGCCCGAACTAGTACAAGCTCAGTTGGTGTTTTCACATTTAGAGAGTCTGAAAACTCCAAAGAAGACTCCAGGGGGGTCCTTTTTAATCTAATTTAGTCTCCTGAGGCCGGAAAAGTATAAAACATACCACAGAAGAACTCTCTTAACTTCCGTAGAAGAAAAGGTGAACCTTTTTCATACTTAGTCAGGGAGGTTCAAAAAAGGTTAAATTACCACCTACCCAACGCTCCTTCCAGAACAAAATGAATAGCTTGAGTTTTACGAGTGTGAAGGAAAGCAAGATCACTCGAAAAGATCCATTTGATTACGATAAATGGGGCTTACAACAATAAACTCATTGCTTTGTTCTTAAGTGTTTAACGAGCATGACAAAGACACAAAGTACACTCGGAATATTTTTCATGTTTAGGTCCAAAGCACGAAAAAGAGAAAACTAAGCTCATACCGGGTGTTCCTTTTTCGTAAATTTAGTCCCTCAGGTCCAGAAAAGTGATAAACCTATGCCTCAGAATACTCTTCTCAATTCAAAATAGAAAAGAGAGGGATCCTTTCTCATATTATTCTACATGGTCTGAGAAAGAGATAACCTACCACCGATGTGGATGCCCATTCACATATTCTTAATGAGCTTGAATGGACAAGTTAACTCAACAGTCAAGTCTATTTTGAAGGAGTCAGAACTGGCCCTAAAGAAACTCCGTAAGGGTGGGGAGTCCTATAAAGGGATAGCTTGTAAAAAGAGGTTAAAAAAGAAGCTCTATTTGGCGTGAAAAATAGCTAAAAGGATACCCTTGTGCCTAAAACAGCTGCGACATAAGTATCATAAGACAACATAGGTTTTAAAGGAGGATACTCATGAAAAAAAAAGGGTCCTATCCATGGAAGAACAATGGTAAAAACAGGGAACTAATGGTTATAATACCATAGTCCATGGAAAATTGTTGATTGCTAAGGTTAATGTGGATCGAGTATAGATGTAAAAAATGCATTGGAAATGTCAAAACCACCCTATGGGAGCAAAAAACACTTTAGAATGATGAAAAAATTGTTTCAAGGAAAAAAGAGATATGGTATTAGTTGAATAGATTCCAAACTATAGGAAAAAACCCACTTTGAGAAATAAAATTTCTATAAATAGTTCAAAATCAAAACAAAATTCACCATTTTGAATTTTTAACCATAAGAAGCAAATTTTTACCTCTACCTTCATTCGATCGTTGTGAACAATCTAGTGGAGGAAATCAAATTCCGCAAGTTGCAGGTAAGCCTACACCTCGAGCTCTTCAATTTGATCCTAGCAATTATTAATTTTGAGTCCCAATTTCATTATTAAAAGCATCCTAAAGCATGTCACGGTGCGTACGCGGGTTCACAGTGTAAAGGCTCGCGTACACGTGTTCTGTACGTGGGTTTCCTTTAAAGACAATTGTGTACAGTACGCGACATGTCTAACTAGACAGTCGCGTGTACTGCGTGAAGGATAAAAAGCTAATTATAGTAAAAAATATTTGAAATTTTATATGAAATTGATGAATCATATTACTTGTTTTGCTAGGTGTGAAGATGGTGTTGGAATGGAGGGAACGGGAACATGAAACTATGGACCAAGAAGCACTCCAAAGTGCGCCCATCATACATGCTTTACGAACGAGTGGGTTGTTAAAGTTATTTTGTACATCACCCATGCAGTTCAATGTCCGTCTATTGGAGTTCATGATAAACTATTGGGATCATGATTTGGGGATGTTTGACCTACAGGGTGAGACTTTGGAAATTACTTCCGAGGACATATATTTCATTACCGGTATGTCACGATGAGGAGCATCGGTAAACTTAGAGGGCACTGGCAGGGGTGGTGATATTTTAAGTGTCCAGAACTACATTGATGTGTTTTGCACACCAGGTACCCAGAAGAGAGGGAGCCGTGTCCCTATTACACATATCCGTGATTTTACACTACAGGTACTGACGAGCACCATCGTGAGGATTGCAGGATCCTCATCTTTACATTTAGCTACACGGAACCAAATGAGGTTGGCAGTGGATTGTATGCATGGTGCCCTCTATGATTGGTGTTCAGGACTTGTCCCCATTATGAAAAGACAACTCTCTGATTGCAAGAGAGTAAGGCGAAAGAACTTTGGGTATTCTAGCATATTGGTTGCCTTCTTCGAGAGAGAGTACCAGGGTTGAGCCCCGCCATACCTCTACCAGTACGATCTCCACGTCAGCCAAGGCTGAGCAGATGGGGAGACATCTTCCTTCGTCAAGGAGGAGGAGACACAGTGCAGAGTGTATACGATGATGACTTCTACATCTGGTGGGAGCGACAGCTATCGACACTAGAACAGTTTCCATATGTCGGTATGGATTTCCAAGGTGATCCAGAACCTGCCTTCCCTCCAGGAGGAGCATGGGGAGAGCTAGGTAAAAAAAAATTATTTTTTTAACATTTTTTAAGTTTTTTTATGAATTTTAAAATGATAGATATATACATATATGTACAAGTCCTAACCAATAAACATGTCAAAATTCAGATATTGGACCGGTCCGCCCTGAGGGGAATCCACGCATGTTTGTTTGTCCTGTCATAGGAGAAGACCTGGGGTTTATTAGGGTTCTAGAGGGAAAGCTGGCCAGGATGACCCAAATAGTTCCCACCTTGCGGATAGAGCATATCCCGGTCGTCATGCAGGAGTTCGTTGTTGGAGTTCCACCGGTTTGGTTATGCTTGTTGAGGCGAGTGGCCAGAGTGGTTCTTGTATACATAGATGCTGTGGAGGCTGCCGAAGCCAAAGAGGCTGAGGAAGCCAGAGTACAAAGAGACCATGGGGACCAAGGTGGTCCTGCTTAAATCTAGGACATTTTGATGGACTGCAATCCACATTTTTGTATATTTTTGTATATTATACAGTTATGACTGGATCTAAGGATCAGACTCAACCTATCTATGGACAGATATTTTACATATATATATATTTCTTTCATTTTATTTACAAGTGTTTTTTATGTGCATGTTGTATATTTTATCAAATGTGTGTGAGATGCCAATCTAAAATGTAATTAGCATATACATCAGTCAATGAATTCTGATTTCTTGGAATGTGATTGAATATAATAACTTCAAAATTTATTTTCAATAACCTAATTTGCATGAACTGATGTAATAGGAGAGGATTTTGCACCTGATAAGCTCGATTGAGCTGGGAGACCACCAGTTAAGAGTCCAGACAGACCTCGAGCTGGGTGATACCACATGACATTTTGATGTACTGCGATCCACATTTTTGTATATTTTTGAATATTATACAGTTATGACTGGATCTGAGGATCAGACTCGACCTATCTATGGACAGATACTTTACACACACACACACACACATATATATATTGTTGTCAGTTTATTTACAAGTGTTTTTTATGTGCATGCTATATATTTTATGAAATGTGTGTTAGATGCCAATCTAAAATGTAATTAGCATATGCATCAGTCAATGAATTCTGATTTCTTGGAATGTGTTTGAATATAATAACTTTAAAATTTCTTTCCAATAACCTAATTTGCATGAACTAACGTAATAGGATAGGATTTCACACCTGACAAGCTCGATTGAGCTGGGAGACCACTAGTTGAGAGTCCAGACAGACCTCGAGCTGGGTGATACCACATGACAAAGCATCCCATAGAAGCTCAATTATAGCCCTATACTCAGCAACATTATTGGAAGTAGGACCTAAGCAAGCGCCTCCTGTGGAAACTAGCTGTCCCGAGGGAGAGTAAATGACCCACGTTGCTGAGGCTAGATTACAAGTGTGGCGACTGGCGCCATCGACGAACCCTATATACCTCTCAGAAGACATCTGTAACAACCAGTAGATGGTATAAAAATCAAAACCAACAACTTAATGTACATAAAAATACATACAATAAAAATATAAGAAAAAGTGCTAAGCCTAAGCATAGTACTTCTTCAAGTAGAGCCCATTTCTAGGCTCAGGCAGCTTGTTCCCATCAAAATCAATTAACTCATATGCACCCTTATTCAAGACTTTCGACACAATATAAGGTCCTAACCACATGGCCTTGAATTTTCCTGCCCCTAGGGGTTCTTTGTCTTGGTCCCAAAGCAATACAAGTTCCCCCTCAGAGAAAATCCGAGGTTTGACCAATTTATCATATTGATTTTTGACCCTATTCTTATGAGCTTGATTAGCAGTCAGTGCATCTCTACGCTGTTCATCAAGGTGTTCCAAATGTACTAGACGTTCCTCAAGCTCTGTCGTATCAGGTAACACATGAATATTTATTTTTAGAGACAGGATTTCACACTCAATCGGGGTAACTACTTCCACTCCATGAACGAGTTGGAAAGGGGAGAAACCCGTAGCATTTTTACGTTAGTTCGGTAGGCCCAAAGAGCAGGATATAGCATGATGTGCCCGTTAGAACGGGCTGCATCAATTATACGTTTAAGGATAGTCTTTAAAGTTTTGTTTACAGCCTCAACCTTACCGTTTGCTTGCGGATAGTACGAAGATGAATGTTCTTGTCTGAATTCAAGCATAGTGGTCAGTCCCGTCATCATGCTATTTTGAAAATGACTGCCATGGTCAGTGACAATCACTTTGGGTATACCACACCGTGCTATAATTTGATTGAATACGAAGAAAGCTGTTGTTTCCCCGTCGGCTTTAAAAGTAGGCATTGCCTTTGCCCATTTCATAAAATAGTCAACAGGGACAATAATATATTTATGCCCCCCAGCCAAGGCTGGGTTGCATGTCATGTAATCAATCCCCCATTTGATGAAGGGGCCTACTGAGACAACAGGAAACAACGGAGCGGGATGTGACCGCATTTTCCTAGTGTAAAGCTGACAAGGACGACAACGCTTCACTGCTTCCACATAATCTTTGAAGAGTGTGGGCCAGAAATAACCGGCATGTAGTATCTTCTGGGCCATTGCTAACTCAGATAAATGACCCCCACATGCTCCACTATGAGAATCATTCAGGACAATCTCAGCTTCCTCATGGGTAAGGCATCAACGTAAAATGGAATCTACCCCTCTTCGATATAATCTATCTCCTATGATGAGGTAGTTCTTGGCATGAAGGCGTAATTTACGTCGTTCCTCCCGTGAGGAAGTTGCAGGGTACTTCAAAGTCTGGAGATATATAAGAATATCCCCATACCAAGGATTAGAGGTTGATATTAAGAAGATGTGCTCATCTGGGAATGAGTCATCTTCAACAACTACATCTTCTTCAGTAGGAAATTCTGCTATAAGCTCAGCAAAAACTAAGGACTTCTTAGACTTAGCGGACTGAAAATCCAGTTCAAACTCTTGGAGAATGACTATCCATTTGTTAAATTTTCCCCCAACTATCCGTCGGGACAAAATGTATTGAAACGGATTCACATCCGTCACTACTGTTGTGGTCCTCAGTAAAATGTAGTGACGTAACCTCTTAACAGCATAAACAACTGCTAAGGCTAATTTCTCAATGTGGGAGTACCTAAGTTCAGGTTTGGCCAAAGCACGGCTAAGATAATAAATGGCATACTCTACAAGCTTATCATCCTCCTGGACTAGCACTACCCCAATGGTCGACTCAGATGCGGCCAGATATAATATAAAATCCCTAGAATAATCTAGCGGACGCAGTAAGGGTGCCGACAACAAAGCTTTTTTCAATGCCTCAAAATCAAGTTGTGCAGTTTCATCCCATACAAATGGGGTGTCTTGTTTGAACAGGTGCATGAAACCGTTAGTAATGTTGGCATAGTTAACAATAAAACGTCGAAGAAAATTAGACTTCCCTTGCAAGCTTTGAAGTTGCCTGATAGAACGAGGAGGAGGCAGATTTACAATGGCCTCAACTTTTAATGGATCCACCTGGATGCCTTTATTAGAGACAATGAACCCAAGCAATATTCCTAACTCGACACAGAATACACACTTGTGGGGATTCAAGCGGATTTTATAATGTCTGCATCTCTCAAATATCAACCGTAAGTGATCTGGATGTTGAATCCTCTTGCGAGAATGTGCAACCAAATCATCAAGGTAGGGTTCAACAATGGATTTAATATCATGGAAGGCAAAGTTCATAGCCCATTGAAAGGTTGCCCCAACATTTTTCAATCCAAAGGGCATTTTCTTGTATGCGAAGGTACCCCAAGGACAAATGAAAGCAATTTTATGTTGGTCTTTCGGTTTTATTTGAATTTGATTGTATCCGGTGAAACCATCCATAAACAAGAACACCTCACTTCCTGCACAAACATCTATAATCTGGTCTATAAATGGAGTGGGATAGTTGTCCTTAGGATAGGATTTATTCAGATCTCTAAAGTCAGTACAAACACGGATAGTCCCTTGCTTCTTATCAACAGGAACAGGGTTATAAACCCATTCCGTCAAATCTATGGGATAGATAAAACCAACCTTCAACAACTTCTCAACTTTAGCCTTCACAGCCGCTGCTTTATGTGGGTTAACAGGTCTTAACTTTTGTCGAATAGGTTTGGCATCAGGATATGTTCAGATTTCGTGCTCAACAATCGATGGATCTATGCCTGGCATCTCCTCATATGACTAGGCAAAGACATCGCGGAATTCCTTAAACACAGAAGTATAGATAGCAATCTCCTCAGGAGAGCAGTTTGCACCTATATATATGTTTTCCACGACATCAGGGTTCACAGAGATGTTAATAGGTATAGTGGCGAAAATGTTGGCCATATTCCCCTCGGCAAACATTCCTTCCCTGATTAAGGGATTGATGGGTGTATCAACATCTTTTGACAGTCTCAAATGAAACTCTTAATTTTCTATTCTGCTTAATTCTGAAAGAATATAGGTTCGATGGTGAAGATCCTCACAAATCTTACCACGTCCACTCATGGCTTCCAAGATGGCTTCATCTGAAGGTAAAACCATGTCTAAACAATCTATAGAGTGCAAAGAGTTTTTCGCCCATGCGGGCAAATAGAATTCTTCCAGATCTTCCGAGATTGTGAGAGGATCCGGAATGGGATCAACAATGGTTCGAGTGATAGCTTGGTAAGCTACTTCCACTATCGATAAGGGCACCTCTGGTTCATGGGGGGAAGGGAGAACCCAAGGATCAGTCCTATCAACAACCATAGCTATGGACCTCCCCACACTAGTAGAACCAATATAGTTAACCAGGGTTGGAAGATCAAATGTGCCCATCAGTGATGCATACCTTCCATCCCCCAAGCTCTGTGCAGCAGGTTTGACCTGATCAACCAATGGCATAGTGGACTCATTAGACTCTAAACGGAATTTTCAAGTAAAATCAAGTTGGTCAATAGTAACCAACTTGACCTCATGTGGAAAAACCACTACACGAAAAACGACCGACGCAATAGCGGACATTGCATAAGTCCAGTTTCTTCCCAGAAGCAGATTATAGTCCAAGGGTGCATCAATTACTTCTACTTTAACAGATACTGCTTTCCCTGCCAGCTTAATTTCAAAATCCGGCAGGATACCATGCAGACGGAAGGACCTTCCATCGAAAGTAGTAAGTAGAGTGTTTGACAGGACCAGCTCTAGGGATCCAAGAGCTTTCCAACAGGTCAAGGACATAACACATGTAACACCTCTAAAGCTAACATTGCACACGGGGTTTGGGATAGATCTTCAACCATGGATTAGTTTGAAGCAGCCCTAGAGTTAGGGTTATGTAAGGTCTTCTTGAAGACACCTTTCGATATCTTCGGCATAGTTTCAGCAGGCTTCTCTATTGTGAGAGGGTTAGAAGTTTCACCTACAGCTTTACCTTTCTCAGAAGTCTCTTTCTCATAATTTTTATTCCTCGTCTGCAACAAAGTCGAAGATCGAACCATGTTGATATAATTTGGGTTAGGAGCATTTTGAGTGCCCCCTGTTACATTAGAAGCTGAATCATAGTTCTGTCCTTGGGGAAAAGGATCCTTCAGGACAGCCAGTTGTTGAGCTTTAAGCAGCTTCTGGGCTTGTTCCATAAGGGGACAAAGGTGAGTAAGGTGGTCCTCATGGCACAACTTACACGGGAAATTAACCTTATTCTTTTCTTTCTTTCCCCCATCAGCATTATTCATGAGCTTCTGCTTGTTTTGGTTTCCCTCTCCTTTGTTTCCTCTCTTTTTCTTCCCATCGAGCTACAGATTGCCCTTCTGAGAGGTCTGTGCAAAAAAAATTGCACTTTGGGGGGAGGGGGAAGCCTTTGCTGCCTCCGCCATAGAATTCTTGATGGAAATCTGGTGAAGTTGCTTAGCCAAAGACTCTATGGTGGGATATTTTATGGACCCAACCACACCATCGACATGGGTTCCAGGCTTAGGCTTCTCCACATCGTGGGTAGGCCTCAGTGCCTCAGGGATAATCTCATACACGATCCTAGATTATGAATAAATCAAATCCAATTGTTGGTCCCTAAGAATGGATTCTTCTTCATTCATCACTCATGAGGTGGATACATCCTTAGATATGTAACAAGGATTTAAGGAACCACTCTAGTAGGAACTCAGGAGGGATGGTGGCTTTTATAAGGCTCTTTCACCTGCTCCACTCTTGGATGTGATCCGAGATGTGGGTAGCTTTGTTCTGCCTAAAGTTAGATAACAAGTCCATTCCCAAATCATATCGGACCGGAAGCTGAAAGTGGCTAAGAAATGCACTAGCCAAGTCCCAGAAACTACTGAAAGCAACAGAAGGCAATTCAATGTACCATTTTGCCGTGGTACTTGTTAAGGTTCTTTGGAACAACCTCGACCTAACTAAATCTTCATTCAGTGAATTCGAAGAACACCATCAATGGAATGTGGTGGCATTAACCCCAGGATCTTCACCAACTTTGCCCTCGAATTTAGGGATGTCCGATGGCAATTTGGTGGGAACAGGTGGCCACAAGGGGTCATGGCTCACCGGGTCATTCATCAACTTTGAAAAATATAGCAAGTTTAATGTTTCTAGGAATGGAAGCTTGGGTCGAACAGGGGCACTAAAAGTGCCATCCTGGGGATTAGAGGGACCTACCCCCGAATACCCATAGGTAAAGGTGGGGTTTCCCCCTGCCACCGGTTGCGAAGTGGGTAGATTACTCTGAAACAGATTCCATCCATAAGCCACAGGGTTGTGAGTGGGAGGTGCAGTATAAGAATTTTGGGCCGTCCCAATCGAAACTGGGGTCTGAAAGATAGGAGTCGGTATCCCTCCGCTAAATAACGGAAAGGGAGAGCTTGTAAACGGGGCCGAAATTGGATTTTGAAAATTTTTCCCATAAGAATTATTGTTTCCAAACTACACTCCTACATAATAATGTGATGGACCTACGTATGGAGTGGATGGGGGAATGTGCCCCCCATTCCAAGGAAATCCTTGGACAAAAGCCAAGGATCCTACCGGACCACTCTGGGTAGTGTATGGAAAGGAAGAAGGAACAGTAGGTATACTAGGAATCCCAGTAACCATATCACCAGAAGTACTTGCTAAGTTTGAGTGAACCGGTGGTTGGGCCACCCGACTCGCTAGAGTCAAAGGTGTAGAAGTTATACTAGATCTAGGGGCATTTACCCGAGGAGGTAGCACCCCTTCAGCCGGAATGGCTGAGGTGAACACAAAAGAAATTTCTCCCGTATAATACATAATCCTACCCATACGGACACCTAAAACAAGTGAATCAAAAGGTCTAACCTGAACGATCACAGGATCGTTTAAATCAGTTAAGGGTGTGTTAAAATTCCTTGCAAACTCACCAGTATGCAAGTCTTCTATCTCAACTATATCAAGATTAAGATGGTTAGCTATAAGTGCTGTTTCACCTGGAACTTCACTTACTCTTACCGGTTCAAATGAATCGTCCGTGTCCAATCTCTGCCTTTGGGGTGGGGGTGGAGGTTCCGATGTGACAAGAGGAGGAAGGTTTTGCAACTTGCTTGACCTTCTTATAGGTTGTTCCTCCACGATTAAAAATTTAACAAATCCCACCCTAAGGCCAACTAAACATAGGAAAAACCACAGAGCACCCACTATAAAAAATCCTAAAGCCTCAAACAATCAATCAAGGGTGAAAAATATGCTTTCACGAAGAAAGTTGAAGAACGATTACTTGGCATCCTTGAAGTGGTTCGTAGGCACAAGCAGAGGAATCACCCACTGTCCTCCCACACTTACAACAAGGGTTACCTTCCAAGCCCGTCCAAGGTGAACCAAAAATAGCCTTCCAGTTTACCTAGGTATGAACCCTAAATTTCAAGAGACTAAAGGCTACCTTAGCTATACCAACAGTCTGGGGGGATAGTCGTAAGCTTGACTTGTACGCATGGGCAGGGTAGCTGAGCCCGAAACTCTATCTAGGACAAAATCCCTAGATGCGTAAAAGTCTTGATTTACGTTTTGACAAGGAATCAGAGGGTTATCTCCTCAGTCCAATGCCTCCACGTGGCCTCATGCTTGACTCCCTTTTGAGAGGAGCTTCCTAGATGCAATTGATAAAGTCAAGGATTTACCTAACGAAAGGTCCACTATGTCTGAGTTTTTAAAACTTATGGGAAGTTTACACTTCCTATCCCACAAGCCTAGCATAAGCTAGTAGGTGAAAGGCCCCTAAAAATAAAAATTACTAGTAAATTTTAATTATTGTGTTCATTTTAAAGGGCTATTTCTTACTCAGAAGGAAATGGAGTGATGAACTATGGTGTTTTTGACTCGATAAGAAATAAAAAAGTAAAGTTGTATTTTTTCAAAGCAAATTGCCACTATTAAAGCAAACTTATTTTTATTTTTGTAAATATAGATTGATGAACAAATGCGAACGATAAAGAGAAACTAAGCCTATGTTTTTGTAGTTTTTGAGATTATATTTTAAAACTAAAATGAAAATTACTTATGCAAAAGCTTGAAAATGTTTTTCTTTTCACTTTTTAAAATGCCCAAACTCTACTATGCACCTAAAATGCACTAAACTTGAGTATACTTGGATCAAATCAACTGTATAAAATAAGCAAACTGAAGTAAATAGGTCAACAAAACCAAGAATCAACCAACAAGGGATGACCAAAAACCTTAGATTGGGTGTGTACAATGACAATGAATCACTGCAAACTCACAAAGGTAAGTGAAAATCCAACCACTATCGAAAGATAGACTAGAAAAACAATGCCCAAAACCCTGATCACTGATTCGGACAGAGACACTTCAACCTATAACCCAAACAGGCCAACCTACTTCAAAATGCAAACAGAAGACAATCCAAACAAAAGAAACTCAAGGGCTTTACAAGAAAGCACAAAGCGTGGTCACCAAGGTCTTCAGACTGACTGCACAGTATTTATAAAGAAATCCAACTAACAAACAGGAATCAGAAAAGGACAGGGACAAGCAAACCCTAGCCCAAAAATCCCTATTTCCAGGCTTGTACGCGACTGTGTATAAGGGCAACTCATGTATTGTACGTGACTGTCCAAGAGAGCAACCAGCATATGCAGGCGTCTGTACGCGACTGTGTATGAGACAACCCGCGTACAGGCACAAAATTTTTCTCAAAAAAGAGGAAAATATACAAGGCTTTCAAACACTATGGTAAGCATGAACTAGGATAAAATACCACACAAAAACTTCAAGGCAAAGACTGGTCTGTGAAACCAGAGATTTTGGGTTCAATCCCCAGTGGAGTCACCAGTTATGTTGTATAGGAATAAACACCTTATAACCGAAGGTCTAGGTTTACCCACATACTCATAAGACTTGTAGGCAATCAAATTTAGAGTACAGAAAGGAAACAAGAGGATAGTATAGACTCACTCGATTAACAACGGTCGATCCTAGCTTTGTCCTCTTCCACTCTACTTCTCCTCCAAAGCCTTCAGGGATGCTTCTCCTTCACCTGTAAAGAGAAAATCCTCCAATTGCAAGCTTATACATGTATATAGAACAGGTTAGATAAATCATATATAGAGTGCTTAATCATAAGTATTCATCAAACCATGATACATGAAAGACATTCAAAAAACATTTGGAAGAAGGATTCTCTTTATTAACAATAGTGAGTGAGTCAAGATTACAACCCAACGCCTGAGACAAGGACTCCTCTGCAACCAAAGTATTCTGAGTTCCACTGCACCAAATACTTCTGAATAGACACCACCAACATAACTTTGCTCTCCAAGTATTATTGATTAATACCCTCCCCAAGGCCTTTATTTATACTTAGTGAAATAAGGCAGTTTCGAGGGTTGAGGAGGTTGAGACAGTTAAGATGGTTATGGTTAAGGGCTTAACAAATATCAAATAATCACGATTTATTATTTTTAATGTCAAAGGAAGGTGTACGCAGGTATTGATACTGACAACCCGCGTATGAAACGCGAGTTGCGTTAAGGGAAAACTGCGTATAGATCTGTACGCGGGTTGCAATTACAAAGAGTCGCGTACAGTATGCAACATGCTGTTGGAAAATTTGTGTATGTACGTGGGTTGCATTTAGGCAAAGGCGCATACGGCAATTGACATATTCAAAGGTAAAAATGGCAAGCTGGATGGATAATGAATGTAGTTCATAACATGCCCATCTATAGTGTTTTAGGCAACCTTCAATCCATAAATGTCCTTTTGTGTACCAACATAGGGAATGTCGGCACTCGGATGGAGAAGTGTCATTTGGGTAGATAACACCAGGGTAATGTTTAGGGGCAAAATTTCGCCAATTGGCTATTTTATGGGTTTTTTTGAAAAACTAAATTTGCCTTTTAGTCTCTAATATCTTCTTTATTTATATAAAATATGTTTTTTAATCATAATATTTGCCAAAATTTACACATTTCAGTGTTAATTGTATGTTTCATATTTAATATTCACCTACCTATCTATAAACATGTTTTTTTCAATCCAAAACAATCGCTTAGAACACTATACTTAAGTATAATATTACAATCCTTAAAAAATACCCTATTACTATTTATATAAAATAATTGATTTATAATGATTAATATGTTGTATGATGGTAATACTCTTAATGTTTGCTTTGGGTCATTATAAATAATTGATATGCCATTATGTTGTTGAGTAATCTTGGTAACAGATAAGTTATGAATATGACTTAAGGTTTTTAAATGTTAAAGGTTAACTAAGTAGCTTTTTGTTGTAAAATATAATCTTAGATGCATGTAAGAGTAACCTCAACTAGGGATAGATATCAAAATTACTTCTAGTAATGATTTCTTACTTGGTTATCTATATTGTACTTTAATTATGGTTTGAAAAGAGGAAAATGTTAGAATAGTGCAGTTTACATATTATCTAGTGGTAAGAATTGAAGGATCCAATAATGTCCACATGGAATTCATGAAGTGTGAGTATGTGCCTTTATGTTTCTAAAGGATGGAATATGTATAGCGAATGTCTCTTTAAAATAGGGATGTTAATGGTAATAAAGATTGTTGCGTAAAGGTATAAATAAAAGAGTATTTTATTTAATGAAATGTCAGTGGTACTTGCATAGTCCTAGAACATTTCATGATGCTCATAAGTTAAATAGTAATGAAATTTATTAAAGTTTATATTGTCATGTAAACAAATGGATCAAACATATTCGATTTTTAGGATGAAGTTAAAAGGAGGAAAATTGTTATACCCCATACCCTAGAGGTCTATTGAGGGTATTAGGTGTGTTACAATGTTTCCTATGAAATATTTATTGATTCCCATGAATATATTCACATTTGGACATCAAATTTGGATAAGGCCATAGTACCTCATACCTATAATTTCTCTAAATTCATCTCATGGTGTGCCCAATTTTATGATTTAGAGAAGAAAGTAATCATGTCAACACATTGGTCTAGGTTTCTTTCCTAAATAGATGCTCAGTCCATTTCACAAATTATTTTGTTGTCTCAAGCCTTAGAATGTCAAATTCTACGAGAAAAATACATTATTGTGAAGTATAGTTCCCTTAGCCAAGACGATAAATTGAACCTTTTAATCCGATATATGGCCAAAGATGTTTTTATTCCAAAAACCCCTCCTCCATATAAGCCAAACATTTTCATTGACATTTCAAAACAACCCATTTCTATGATGTGTTTGATTTTAGGTTATGATCGTGATAGGACTGTTGATAAAGCCATTTTAGGGTTCCTAGTTTCTCTTTACCCTCCATTTGAGATGTCAATCACCAAATTTGATTACCCCAGTTTTCTTTCTAAAATTATCCATCATCAATTGACAAATATTTATGTTATCATGTATTTAAGGTATATGTTTTATCTAATTTATTTAATGATGTATAATCAAGTATATCACATTGAAAAATTGAAGTTGAAAACTAAATATTTCATGGGTAATCCTTGTTCAGTGGTAAAATGGACCTCCTTGCATTACAAGGAAAAGAGCATGTAGTAGAGGCCATAGTGGAGGATTTTCGTGTTACAAGATTGGAAAAAAAGTAAAAAAACTTTGCTACAACCTCCACCAATGGTAGAGGATGTTTTAACGGAGGTTATAATGAATATATTTTATAACTGAAAAACATCGATGGTTGGATGTTTTAGTGGGTGTTTTTTATCGATGCGCTTAGTTCAATATCGACACACTGGTGCGTTACATAACACAACGCACTGATGTTGTATACTATAAAGTATCTTCCGCCAGTGCATTCAAATAGAATGAGCACTAAAAATAATAGAATTTCAACTATGTATTGATGCGTTCATGTAGATTATATGCATTAGTGCTTGCTTACATAACAAATGAACTGATGCGATGTGTCACATTGTATGCAACGTATAGATTTTATTTATTTATTTATCTTTGTTGGTGTTGTCGATTGACATGAGCACACTGGTGCATTCATTTGTGTAACACACCAATTCTTATAATCTAGCAAAATAACTCGATGCATTTAAACAACTCGAATGCATTAGGGAGATTAAACACATATAAAACATCAGTTCAAATAACCTTTCATCATTATTGATGCGTATAAACCATTAACATGCACTGGTGCGAAAAAAAATGAAAACGCATTGGTGAAGTCGGCTGGCATGTTGGAATCTTTAGTTTAGAATTTAATTGTGTGCGTAATTTACATAAATGAACCAGTGTAGAGAGCTCATGTAGACACACCAATGCGTCATCTATTACCAAAATCACTGCATATGATTCTTC
>LPNX010476694.1:214146-246405 GCA_001517045.1 Pseudotsuga menziesii | reverse complement strand
TATATTTCATTATTCATCTAAAATTGAAATATTTTTATAGTACTATTGATTTCAATTTTAATGATTGTGTTTGTGAGTTTTTTTAGTGTTTAGGCAGATGCACCACAATGCCATCAATTATCAATAGCACAACATATGATATTTGAATAATGGCCACTGACATAGTACTATTCATTTCAATTTTAATTATTTGGGTTTGTTTGGATTAATTTCCTATATCATAGATGCAAGCATCTATTGTAATACTTAATCATCCATACATTTAATTCCCAATGTAGTGTTTCACATGTAATATTTGAAAATAACATTGAAAAATGCAATACAATAAAAAAAGTTTACTTTATTATATATCAATAGCAGTGTCTTTGTCATACAAAATATGACAACATATATATAACAATAATCAAAATGTCAACATGCATGTAATTGTTACACTTATTGGAAACCCGTTGTTTTTCAATCTAGACACTATGTCCAGTACTTTATTATACAAAATGTCTAATTTTCACATACAATTATTTAAAAATATACAACAAGCTACAATAGCTTGCACTAACATCAAAATTAAATATGGATCATCATTCTTCACTGAAATGTTATCGGTGCTTGAGCGACTTGTATAAATTGGGTTATTTAGTTGAATGTTTTGTTCATTGGATCGATTGTTTTCCTCTTCTTCAGCTAGCATCTGCAAACATAAAAATAAAGTGCATTGAGTGTATCTACATTGTCGGGAATAATGAAAAATAAAATAGAAAGTATACATGAATGTAAATTGAAAAGCGACGTACTTGCATAGTAATAATTGAGTTATGAATGATACACATTCTTTCAAAACCATATCTCATTCATTCCATCAACAAGTCTTCTATTGGCTCCACTCCATACTTAGTTTCCTGCAAGTTTTATGCCCCGTCACAAATCATAGATTTAATATAAATTGTTTTTGTTTTTTAATTAATTATAAAATAAGAGAAGTAGAACACTATAGATACTTACAAAATCCACAATTATTTTTTGATACACCAACATATACTCACAACCCTTGTTTAACCCAATGTCAATCAATTCTTCTTATGGTTTCTCTTTGTATATTAACACATGTTTGAAGACATCCAAGGATTGACAGTGAAAACAAAAAAATTAAATATACAAATCACAACCACTACAAAATCTTAATTTCTTATAAGGAAATCACAAATACGCATAAACTTTGATATCAACCCCTTTTTTCCTTGTCATCTGGTCTTGTGTGTTGATTAGGTTCCATTTTGCTTTCTTTTCTACATTAACAAAACAATTGAAAACGAATATTTCATGTTGAATTAATTAATGACATGTAAATAATATTAAGAATCAATGATTTCATACATTTGAAGCACATTGTTGTTGAGATGGATCCTCCTGCGATGCAATTATATCTATTTCATTGACCATCTCCTTGTACACTTTTTTAGATACCCCTAATCGCACATTTCTCATATCACCTCATTCATACTTTTGGGTTTTCATAATCTTCTTGGAAATGTAAAATGATATTAAACAATATTTTCGTTGATATGAAAAATAAATAATATAGCAGAATTAGAATTATTGAAGGAATGGTGATTTGTAGTAGTTATACATACATATTCTACATAAACATGATTAGGAATATTACTTTTTTCAATGGCTCTTTTTTGTTGCTGTATGATTTTTCCATTGCAATTATGGCATGTCCCATTTACCATTTATCTGGGAACGCCTCTTATAGTTTAATATGACCTGATTTTTAGAATCATTCGATTGGTTTTTGTATTGTAAGTGAGATGTATGTTTGTGCGTTCTTTCCACTATATGCCTCATAGTATTATAAAATTCTTTGCCCCTTATATTAACTTCCAACACCACTCCAGATGAGCTAAGGACCAATTGATCATCATTTCCATCTTCCATAATTTGTTTTCTTATGATGACATTGACTTTTGTTGCTGACAGTCCCTGCATAACATTCAACATATGTGAATTAGATTATTTGAAACATATTAGTGAATAACCATAAGTACATTATTACTTAAATTTGAAGAAATAATTCATATTGACTTCTTTTTTATTTACCTTATTCATCCCTTTGCAACCTTTACATCAATGTTTTACGCTCTTCTGGACTTAGATTAGTAAGAATCTTATCGAACTTCCTCATTTTTTGTTTCTACATGCACACATTAACCAAAACATATTAGCGAAATTTAAAAATAATTCAAATAAAAAAATTAAATAGAACCACTTTCCTTCTTTGTCATCCCGGATGTGCTTCCATCATGTTCACTAAATTTTTTGTTCATTGAACTCATACCATGCATTTTTATCAATAAACAACCTAGACCATTAAATACATAAGCTATCAAATTATTATATAAATAAATTATAGACCTTCAAAATAGAAAACAATTTTGACATCGATGCGTTTTATCAAAAAAAACGCACCAGTGCATTCATACACATAGATACACTAATGTGTTATACCAACACAGGTGCACCGTGAATGGATGAAAATAATTTATCATTTTATGGAAATAAAAAATGGTGTGTTTCTGCAATTATCGATGTTATATTTGTATAAATGCACTGATAACAGACAACTGAGAAACAAAAAAAAAAGCATTGTGTGTCGCATGTCATTAGTGGTGCGCTTTATCGAAACATGTACTATTGCATTTTGGAATCACAAGCGCACCAATTTTGACGCATTCGTTGTTTTTTAGAAAAACTAAAAAAACAAAAACAAAAAACTTGAGAGGGATGACATGGTTACAAATTCAATCCAAAAATGGCCCCATATCGCCCTACGATCTCTATATATATTCATAAATTCAATGTATCTAAAATCCCTAAAAGGTGAAATCATAAATGTGTATAATATTAGAGCGATTTAAACCCTAATGTAAAATTTTGTAGCCACGTAAAACAAAAAGAAGCAACGAGAAAATAAGGATTGCAACATTGAAGGTAAGTATGAAGTTTCTTTTTCTAAATCTAGTTCAATTCTAAATAAGATAATAATATCAACGATAATATTTACATACTTGAAATTTTTACTATGCACGGTTTTGTTTCATTCACCAACCCGACAAATTTCAATCCTCAGAATAATCTAGTTGCTCCAAAGACCTTCCATGTACTTCTCTGTTCCAAATCTCTTCCCTAAAATTTTCAACAAAAGAATGAATTCATGTTTTTTTTAACACAATTTAGAATTAGTTAAAATTTCCGTCATTTTTTCAGTTTAGAGCAAAAATAGCTTGCGCGATTTTGTTTTAATTTTAATTTTTTGGTAGTTCGATGCACCCATGTCTATGTCGCATTGATGTGTTAATATATAAAACGCACCAACATCCCACAACTTGAAAAATTATCATGCATCTGTTTGCATATACATATGATGCCCCGATGCACTTATGCTTATAAAATGCACCGTAACAAATAATTGTGTATAATGCATGTATACATATCCGCTACCAAATATATTGGATATTTTATCCTAAGAGGGGGGTTGCGGAGATTCTTTCATGATGCGTTTATCGTTGTTAAGCATCGGTGCATTTACTTTGTTGGAGCACACTAGTGTGTGTATATTTGAATAGACGCACCCGTTTTACTTTTAAATGTTGGGTTTTTGTGGGTCCACTTAAAACTATAAATTCATCTAAAATTTTCTTTTAGTAGTCAACCACACCAATTACAATACTTCATAGTATATATATGTTTCTTAAATTCACCTTATTCTTACAAAATGGTTTCCAAACTATATTGGAAGTTAGATTGTAATACAGTTCTTGAAAAAAAATTAGGGCTGCAGAGACGTATATTGATTGTTTATTTGTCTCAAGTGTGGGGAGAAAAAATTATAGTATCAAATGGCTAATTATTCATATTCTAGATCATTCCATCATGTTCAAAGTTCGATGAGTTGTCCCTTTCCATCCCTAGTAAGTTTAGGTTTTATTTATATTTTGACTATTTAGTTTAGTTTATGTTACTTATCCTTGTGAATTTGAATATCAATTGATTCTTTACTGCGGGATCCCGACTCAAGTTTGAGTTCGGATGCATAAGACACTCCTCTAGTTTCAAAACATCGTAAGCTCTTACTAGGAGCAAGATACGACAAGAAGTTCATAGATGAAAATGGGAAACCACTTTACCTTGCAAATTGTTAACATATCATCTTCAAGCCGAAATACTGGTTCATCAATGGTAATTCGTTGTGAGATAGAAATATTTTATGACACCCCAGTAGGTTGTGCTTGTTTAAAATGTCAAGGGTTGAATGAGAACCCTCAGCGTGTCACACTCACCCATTACACCAATGAAATATTACCCTATGTTGATGCTCTAATACCCCCTACTACAGTAAAAACTCCAATAGGTGATATAGAAAAGACATAAAGGAACACTTCCCTATGCTCTTTTTTGAAAAATTTGGAAGCCAAAACAACTATGTCTCATCCTAAATTGATGAACCCATTTGCTTATGTCTAGTCAACTAAAATTTATAGTGATCCAAAGTATAATTTGAAGGTCACCCAACCCATCTCTACTAGAAGATCCAAAAATTTGCATGATTTGAAAGAAAAATTGTCCAAGTACACACCAAGGTCTATCCAATTGTTGGAGGGTTGCAAGGACTTCTCCCTTCTTGTGAATTTGCAAAGCAAATATCAAACTTCTTACAATTGTGTGTGTATGATGCTTGGTCATCTTCTCTACATGTGCATAATGTTGTAACTGAATTCTCCTTTTGTGGTAATCATTTTATGATTTCAAAGTCTAATATTGATGCTACAAATCTTGGGTTGTTTATCCTTTCATATGTACTTGTTCCTCCCAAACAATGGGTAGCAGTTATGCCATTTTGAGGTCCTATCTATTGTCAGTATGATTACTTAAATATTGTTAAATACAAGCATAACATTTCCATGTATAGTATGTGCATGAATGGTTACGCTTCTTGAAACTTTAACACAAAGCACCTATATATAGATGGGCATCCATGCACTCATGGGAACATTGCAGGGTTCATAAATAGTTCTAGGTGCTCTTTATTTTCTGCAAATTGTGAATTTGAGGAATAATTCAATGACCGAGAGTTCTTTATGAAAATGAAAGCGTTAATATTTGTTGCGGTACATGCAATACATAGTTTGTCTGCTGGTGACGAGTTATTAATAAACTACAACTTTCATAGACCACCAACTGCTTGTTAGATATGTATCGCATTGGGATTACTTTTAGACTTTCCCTTGGGGCATAAGACAAAAATACATCGATAAATTGTATTTGTCTATTTACAATGGGAGCCATGTTAATGTATTGCTTAGTTTGAAATTATGTTTTATAAACTGTTAATTTAATTTGTAAATTGAATTTGAAAATGTGTTGCTCAATTTTAAATTTTTATAGTTAGGAATTGATGTTAATTTATCGCTCAATCTGAACGTTTGTTTTATAAATTGTTTGCAGCTTAACATTTTCTATTGGACATGATTCTTGTTCTTCTGTAATAATTGTTTAGTATAATAATAGATCAAACCAACTTCATTGTGCTTACTAACATCATCGATGTAATGTTAAATATTTTTTAAATCGGTATTCTAATGATGAACGACCTACCTACCATCTTCTGTTGCACCCCAATACAATGTCAAATCGAGAGAAGGGTGAAAAAGAGTGTAATTTGGAGAAGAATCATACCAAACATGGTTGAATCAACCACCTATTCAATTTCCACCACGTCCATCTTCACCAATTAGCAATGCCTACAATAATAGTAGTTTTTCACATGTTGGCAATGGAGGAAATGAAGTAGATGTTGGTATGGATGTGTTATTACAACAAAGGAGTGACATGGATGTGATGTTATTTCATACATTCCATGGAAATGGGATAGGGGATTACGCTCATATCATTGAAGCCTTCTTCAAAATCCTTATATCAACAAATTCCTCACCTCTCTTTGAACCTGGCTAGTCAAAGTCTACACAGTTGGGGACAACAATGTTATTGTACAATTTGAAAGCAAAATATGGAATGTCAGACATGAATTTATCAGCAATGTTGAGGTAACTGACCTTCAACTACATTATATTTTGAGGAATCTTGTTACATAATCATCATTGAAAATGGTCAACTTTATGAACGTTAAATGACATTGTACATTTGTATTTCCCACTAACTATAGGTTATTCAAAGATAAGGTACTTCTGAATGATAATGTCTTTCATATAAGCTACAAAGAGGAAAATCAAATGTTGAAAATGTTGGGTGTTGATTACATATCATATCATGTGTGTCCTAATGATTGTATTCTATATAGAGGTGAATATGTAGACAAAGAGATATGTCCAAAATGTGGGCATGACAGGTACACATAATTGAATAACAAGGATAAAGCACATGGTCCTCCTCATAAGATATTGAGACACGTGCCTATAATCCCAAGGATTCAAAGGATATTTCATTGCAAAGAATTATCTATGCTGCAGAGATGGTATGCATCGCACTGAAGTAAGGAAGTAGTATTGTGAATCCCAACATATTCAATAGCCATGAAGCATATAAAGGATAAAAGAACTAATAAATTCAAGGATTGTATGCAACCTCTAATTGATCATAGACATTGATNAACCAGACAATACCTATATTGTTTAGTTTGTAGTAGTTATCAATAACAATACCCCCCCCCCCCCATGGTTTTTTGTAAAGAATGAACATCTTATGTTGGCTCTTATAGTTCTTGGTATAAGACAAGTGAAGAATATGGATGTTTGGCTACAACCATTTATCAAAGAGGTTAAGGAATTATGGGAAGGTTTTTAGGTATATGATGTATCAAGACCCATCCCATAACAAAGGAGATTTATGTTGTATGGAATATGTGTGTGCACCACACATTATTATTAGGGGTTGGGAGTTTTCTTAGGTAAATATGTTGTTTGATTTGTTTATATTCAAAGCAATATGTTTTGGCATATTTAACTTGGTGTGACTATCTTGATCTTCAACATTGACCATGTGCTTTGTATACCATAACATTGCAGGTCTTGTAACAAAATGTTATCATGGATGTAAATTTTGTGGACATTATATGAAGGCTAGGTGGTCCAAATACCTATAAAAGCTAGTGTATGAATTATCTAAGGTATTCCTCCCAGAAAACCACCCTTATAGAAGAGAAACATCTACTTTCAATAGTAAACCAGAGAGAACCCAAATACCTAAAGTAATGACATCGGATGACTATCTTAGGGCATATGATAGAGAGAAGGAGAAGGATATTGTAGAGATGTTCGATTCAAACAGGGAACCTATGTTCGATGATATTGAATTCTTCGACACCTATGTTGAGAAAAATCCCAAAGGGATGAAAATGAACTTAATATTTTATGAGATCCCATATTTGGAAAATCTTAAGATTTCCCACTTACTATATGCCATGCATATATTTCAAACTGTTTCAAGTTCTTTGTGGAATCACATATCATGCAAAAAGAAGGACAAGTTGTCTTCCAGGAGATATCTTTTTTCTTCAAATACTAAAATGAAGCATTGTCCAACACAAGAAAATAGAGGAGATTATGGACACTCTTTTTTCATTTAAAAAAGGTGATGTCCCATGGATTTTGAAGAAAGAAGATATTAATTTGGGAAAGGAATTTATATTGGGCGTGAAGGAGCCTTCTTTATATGGGTATTCTCTACGGCACTACTTCACTACAAACAAAAAGTTGTTGGGTTTGAAATCACATGACCATCTCAACCTTATAAGGGTACTTATAATATCAAAAAAAGATTTTATTATTTATTTATATCTTTTCCCACATAAGTTAAAATGCAATCAATTGTTTGTATTTACTTTGTAGTGTCATTATTCATTGATTGTGCATGGGTGTGTGAACCCCGACTTTCCCGATGACATGTGATGTTCCATATCTAGACTATCTGCATTTGTACGGTGGATCACATCAAAGGATATTACAATACTAGCATTCCTTGGTGGCGTCAAGAGATATCAGATATTGTTTGTATGTTTGAGAAGGAATTGTTGTTGAGTTTCATGGACTTGCATATTCATCTTCTAATTCACCTAGTCAATGAAGTTGAATTAGTTAGGGTGGTCTCATGTCGTTGGATGTTCTTCTTGGAGATGTACATGAAAAAATTGAATGGATTTGTTCAATATAGGGAAAAAACTGAGGGTTATATGGCATAGGGGTACATAGTATATGAGTCATTCTATTATTCCAGTGAGTACATTGAACAAATCGACAACACACCGAGCATGGTGATTTGGGAGATGAACATGATGAGGAAAAAGGGAAGGGGAGTTACTGGAAACAAAAGGAAAAGGGTTCATGATAAGGAGTAATTCACTTATATTTTTATCTTCACATTTCCACATGGTAACTATTCACAACAAACTTCATAATCTATATTTCATCCCATATGTATTGAATATGGTTCGTCTTCATGAATACAAAAACAATTTTAGAAAATTGATGTAATCGATAAATTCATTATTTACAGCGTAGAGGAAACATAGTCATGGGTCATAGTGTATGAAGAGAAGAGGAGGAAATGGGACATTGAAAAAAAATAATTCAGGGTTTGCACGATAAAAGCATGCCATTTCCAGATCATTTAAAAAAAATATGCCAATGTTTTGTCCCAATAGTTGGGTTGCAGACCAAGTCAGAGAGAAATATGGTGCATCCGTTCATTACCCTTCTGAAGAGGAGGATGCGCTAAACATTGGGATCATGATGCATCAACTTGGTAATAAAATATTTATGTACATTTCTAACTTTATAATGCAACTTTGAATTCTAACATCTATATTCAATATATTAATGCTTGGTTTATTATACATATAGCACCATCATTTGTTAACTTTTCTTATAGGTGCATTCATTACCATCTATGCGGGATTATGGAAATCATTTTCACACTAAGGATTTTAATGATGGGCATGTTACACAATACTGTGGAGTGGAAGTTGAGTTCGATCGATCTAGTCATGCTAGCCACCATGATCGAATCCTAATAAGACGGATGTTGGGTTATGTCGTAAAGATACAAGAGATCATTCAAGTGGACTTCTCATCTTTTCAATGTGTTATTTTTAGGTGTAGGTGGTGGGACACATTCAACATGAATAATGTAAAGGAAGATCGTGATAGTGGGTTGATATGTATCAACTCTAGAAATATGTGGCATGAAATTAACGAGAGTTATGTTTTCCCAAAACACTGGAACCAAGTGTTCTTTTACCAAATGTGTTGGATAGATATTTGTGGTTCATATTAAGACACAACCCTATGTTAAATTTTCATATGCTTAGCTAAGACATTAGTATTTCATTTAATTTTCATAACAAAAGCATATAAACAGGATCACTGAGAGATAGACAAGCACAACCATACAAAAGGAACACAAATATTTATCATGGGAAAACCCTAAAGGGAAAAACCCAGCAAAAGCTTCCTCAATATAGATGCCCCAAAAAGATAAAAGATAAAACCAGCAAGGAGATCAAAGCCTGATCCTCCTCCTTCTCCAACTACTTCTCTTCTCCACTAATGCGCTATACAAGTGAGAGTGTGTGTCTCAAATGAGGAGCACTACACCTCTATTTATATTCATCCATTCACTTAAGTTAACTCATTTGACATGTAGGCTTGAGTTAAATCATGTAGGCTCGAGTTACACATGTAGGCTCAAGTAACCACACTAGGGTGCTGATGACCCACCTTTACAATTAGAGGGGACTACCTCATGAATCTTATTAGTTGTTCCGATTAGGAGCATCGGGGTACAATGTAATACAAGTGGTTCTCCCGGTAGGACCATCGGGGACCACAAAAAGATACATATAGAATATTCTTTGAAGTTACAATATTTCAACACTCCCCCTTAACGATAAGGGTATTCTACAACAACATCATAAAAAAAAGAGTAGAGATAGGGGACATCATCAACATCAGCAGGGTAACACATCTATAAATCATTGGAAGCTTTTCAACATCATGTAGTCTTCATCTTCAATCCTCAGTCTTCATCATTAGCAACATCTTCAGTCTTTGATCAGCAACATCTTTAGCATTTGATCTTTCAATTAGCAACGACATCTTTAGCACCTGGACCTTTTGATCAGCAACATCTTCAGCACTTTGACTGTTCGATCAGCAACAACATCTTCAGCATTTTGACCTTTCGATCAGCAACATCTTCAGCACTTTGAATTTTTCGTTCAGCAACAACATCTTCAGCATTTTTTCCTTTCGATCAGCAACATCTTCAGCATTTTGACTTTTCGATCAGCAACAACATCTTCATCACCTTGACCTTTCGATCAGCAGCAACATCTTCAGTACTTTGATCTCTCGATCAGCAATATCATCATCAACACTTTGCCCTTTCAATCAGCAGCAACATCATCATCATCATATTCTGATTTGTCGATCATAATCATCATCACATTCTTGTCTTTTGATCAGAAACATCATCATCATACTCTGATCTTTCGATCAGAAACATCATAATCATAGTGCGTCATCATCATAATCTGATATTTAGATCAGTACGTCATCATCATCATACTCTGATCTTTCGATTAGTATGTCATCATCATCATACTCTGATCTTTCTATTAGTACATCATCATCATACTCTGATCTTTCGATCAGTACGTCATCATACTCTGATCTTTTGATCAGTATGTCATCATCATCATACTCTGATCTTTCGATCAGTATGGCATCATCATCATCAGCAACAACCTGCAATCCACAACTCAAAGATAGAAAGACTTTGGATCATTTTTGGACTTAAAGTCCAGGGATGATACAATCCCACCACATTCTCAACAACCGAAGTTACCGGATTGATTACGGGAGAATCAATCCCTATCACTTTAGCACTAAGTCCAAGGATGATGCAATCCTACCACATTCTCGAGGATCGAAGCCACCGTATTGATTACGGGAGAATCAGTCCCTATCACTTTAGGACTATGTCCAAGGATGATGCAATCCTACCACATTCTTGACGACCGAAGTCACCAGATACAATTACGGGATAATCACTCCCTATCACTTTAGGACTTGAGTCCAAGGATGATGCAATCCTACCACATTCTCGACGACCGAAGTCACCGGATACAATTACGGGATAATCACCCCCTATCACTTTAGGACTTGAGTCCAAGGATGATGCAATCCTACCACATTCTCAACGACTGAAGTCACCGGATACAATTACAGGATAATCACTCCCTATCACTTTAGGACTTACGTCCAAGGATGATGCAATCCTACCACATTCTCGAGGACCGAGGTCACCGGATCTATTATGGACAGATGTCCCGGGATGATACAATCCCTCTTCATTCTCGAAGACTGAGGTCTCTGGATCACTTTAGGGCAAGTTCCCAAGGATGATACAATCCCACCACGTTCTCGAGGACTGAGGTCACCGGATCTATTTTGGACAGATGTCCCAGGATGATACAATCCCTCTTCATTCTTGAGGACCGAGGTCTCCAGATCACTTTAGGGCAAATGCCCAGGGATGATACAATCCCACTACGTTCTCGAGGACCGAGGTCACCATATCTATTATGGAAAGATGTCCCGGGATGATACAATCCCTCTTCATTCTTGAGGACCGAGGTCTCCGAATCACTTTAGGGAAAACTCCGAGGGATGATACAATCCCACTGCAACATAGCTACTCCCCCTTTCGGGGAAGATCTTTTCAAACCCCACCAAGCTTGTCTCGAAAGTGTTCGAACTCTAATCGAGGTAAAGGCTTTGTCAGTACATCATCATCCATATATTTAGTATAGAAATATGGAATCACCATCATCTATATCTACAGTATGTAAATACTGAAATATCATCTATATCTTTAGTATGGGAATACTGAAATCATCATCATCTATATCTTCAGTATGGGAATACTAAAACATCATCATCTCTATATTCAGTATAGAAATACTAAATCACCATCATCTGAATCTACAGTATCATTATCTTCATCTTATCTTGTATGTAGAAATACCATATTTCTACGTGTTACGTCGGAACACAGGGTTCTTTGTCATCACAACTGTGGTTATCACATAGAATCATTGTTGTGTCCATCTTCAGGTCAAAGAGACCTGATATCATCTTCTGAAGCCATATGTCTTTACAACTTAGTAGAACAATTTGCTATGAATTCTGCTTCAACCATGCTAAGAGAAACACTGGACTGTTTCCTGCTAAACCATGAACTTATAGCAGACCTCAAACAAAAGCATGTACCTGATGTTCTTTTCCTGTCTGAGATACTTCCAGCCCAATATGCATCTGTGTAGCCATACAATCTATACTCATGGCTACCATCATAGTATAGAACAAAGTCTATAGTCCCTTTCAGATATCTCATCACATGTTTTGCAGCTACTAGGTGAACCCATCTTGGTTGAACAAGATATTGACTTAAGGTGTTCACAGCAAAACAAATCTCTGGTCTGGTATTTGTTAAGTACATCAATGACCCAATGATCTGTCTGTAGTGAGTCACATCCACTAACTCTAATGAGTCATCAACTAACGGCTTCAGGTTGGAGTCCATGGGTGTGGCCATGACTTTGCATTTCAACATATTGAATCTCTTCAATATCTCTACCACATACTTTCCCTGGTTGAGAAAGATTCCTTCTGAACTTTTCCATACTTCCAAACCTAGGAAATAATGCATTACCCTAGGAAACTATTTAGTAAATATGTATTCTTAATATTTATTCACCTTATTTTATGGTTTGTAAATAGGTATGTAGTTTTGATTTGTAAATTAAAGCCATGGTTGTATATTTCATTAAAAATATTTCATATATGTATCAATATATAATAATTGATTTAGATTTTATTAGTTAATGTAAACTTATAATAACATAATACTATAACCCCAATTTCATTAAAATTAGACTATCCACTAAGAATATGGACTTACAACATGTTCTGAAAGCATGAATATTAGTTTTACATACTGTGATTATCAGTTTTCAAATGTGTGATCATCAATTTCTAGAATTGTGATCATCGGTTTCTAGAAGTGTGATCATTGGTTTCCAATAGTATGTTTAATGGTTTTTGTAATTGTCATTATCAGTTTCCAGTAGTGTGAACACTGGTTTCCAATGTTGTGATTATTATTTTCCAAAAAAAATATTTCATTTATAAGTTTACTCATAATAAATGCCATTACTGTAATTATTGGATTTTATGAGTTCAAGATGTCTTTTCTAATATTCACATAATTAATTCCTATATAATGACCTAGTATTTTATATAATTAGAAATGACACTTTCTCTTTATTATCACCACCAATGTTCCTAAATTTTAATCCCAATCACATGAATTACTAAAGTGTTAGAAGAGGAAGGGCTTCTTCTCTTTCTCCTCATCATCCAACTCCCCACATTTTGACATATTGCAGGTTCTATGCCTCCTCATATTAGGGTTGAACATAGGTAATGTATCTAGCGAAGATTGAGGGAAAAGGTGTAAATTCGTTGGGCCGAAATGTGCATATTAGTCTATGGCATGAAAAATATACAGCTAGGAGGAACAACGCTTCATGAAATAGCACGAAAGATAAGGGGGGCGACTGTTAGGGCTTGACCATCAAGGAATATGTAAGGTAGGTTATGTGAAAGAAAATCAACGCTATGGAAAAGTAAGGAAGGGATCGAGGGTGAAGACCAAGCACTTAGGTGTCACAGGGTTGGAACATGCATAACATCCCACTATAAGAAAGATCAATGCCTAGGAGGAACAATGCTTCATGAAATAACGTAGAAGATAAGGCATACATGATGACCTGTTATTGTGAAATTGCTAACGAACATGGTAGAATCTTATTTACAATGACAATGGATCCCAAATTATATTTTTGAAACCACTTTGTGGCAGAGCGGTTACTTCCTAGCCTGAAAAAAGTGGATTTACACCTGTTCCCACACAAGCTTCCATGGCATGAAACTAATTATGAAATGATTCCTATATGGATCAACAAAAAATGGACACATCATCATAATTGAAAATTTGAGCAATGGATATAAAACATAAATCCATACCTACTCCACTAGAATCTATTTTAGGCCAATAAATCCAGTAGTCAGTAGGAGAGGCAGAATGTATCCAAATAGATCAAGGACATGAGACTGAAGATGATCAAGCTGCTAAGAACATTGAATAGGATACTCCATGTATTTGATAAAAGAAAAAATATCTCAATATAGAATGCAAGAGAAAAGGAAGAACTCATTTCCCACCTGGAAAATGAGGAAGATAAACTAGAAGACAAGGTTTATAATTTAAATCAAGGATTATTGGGGAAGACCCCCTGAAAGGAGCTAAAGAAATATTGTGGGGAAATATAGTATAAGAAATCATCCAACATTGGGACCAAATCCAGTTGATACAGGATGAACTAGAGTTGGCCACCACCCCTACTGCTGAAATAAAAATGATAGAAGTAGAGCTTGAGTCTATTACAAAGAATACAAGAGATTTAATCAAATATTTGAACAATAGAAGTAGCATGTAGTTTGCAGAAATATGGGTTACAAATAGAACATAAATAATCAAGGAGGCCAACAAAGTGCTTACTAAGAGAGACTTGACAATGAGTGCTAAAAAGGAAATCTAGATTTTAACATCAGATATTGCATTTTTCAAAGGCCCATTTAAAGATGTTATTTCCATAGGATTACACCATCCGTGGGATGGAAATGGAGACCTATATAGTAAAGCTGAATATCTAAAAATTTCAAGAAAAAGAGTAACAAAGAGAGAGATTTTGGGGAATTAAGTGAGCCTTTAAATGGAGTTGCAGTAGTTGAAAAATTGAAAGAGGAGTTTGAATTATGGATGAATCTCGTAAATATAGGCAAACACATACCCCCTATCTCATATGAAAAATACATAAATGATGACTTGGAAAACGACACAATGAGACTCATAAATATCTCATGGGAAATGAATGGCATAAAATTTCCAAATATCATAAGACTGCTTTACCAGCAGTGCAACAATCCATTTCAGCAAAGTATCCAACAATGCAAATAGTTGGACGATCCATTGGACACACACCTCAGTAGTAGTCTAGTAGAAACAAACAATGTAGTTAGGAAGTTATAAACAATAACTATAACATAATTAAAAAGACAGAAGAAGAGAGAGGTAAAAAATTAGTTTTGCCATTATCCCTTCCTCGATCACTCCATTATAAAGAATAGAGATTTCATGTTAATATGACCTATGTTCCTTTATCTATGGTCATGGTTCTATGGTCATGGTTGAATATTAATTGATGGTTTCTGTTGATATTTGATTAGATGAATGTATTGGCTTTCATTATCAAGCATAAACCAAGAATGAATTGCAATTTTTTTAAACTACTCATTTCTTGATTTGATACGACCAAAATTATTTAGATGTTGCAATAATCATAGAAATGGATTGATTTAGTATCTCATTTTCCACTGATAATTATAACATATTAGAAATAATTTTCCTATTATGGTAATATTATAATTTGGAGAGAAATTACATCTTAGGTTGAGAGAAACATGCTTCCTATATTTCTTGAAACATGGCAAGAATGCCTCATTTATCATCACATACATTTGATTCCCACTTGTTGTTGATATATCTTAATGGATCAATGTCCCTTTTCATTTATTTTTACCTTCTCTTCCTTTTCATCCACTCATAATTTTTAGGCCCATATTATACTATCCACATCAATGATATCATATTTTTCTCGTCCTACTATCCGCTCTTTAATTTTTTGATCTCAGCATGCATATCCTCCATTGGGTTTCCACCATTGAACTCAAACGTGGTGTCTCTCCTATCATCCATGTCTTTGTATACATAACCTAAGTCCTTCCCTAACCATATTGTTTTATCATCACTTAGTCTTACAATGAGAATATGACCTTTCTTCACATATTTTCTTGGATCAAATTATTTTGTAGGCTTGTTGCGAGAAGGACCCACATATATTTCATCATTAGTAGGGACCCTTTGATCCAAGTAATACTCCATGAGAAAAGGTTGTAGTTGAATATTGTTGCTGGTGTTTGAATCTTTCCTTGTTTTTGTCCAAAAGGAACCTCTTGGCCTTACCTAATTAACCAACGACACATAAATCCCCCAAAACACTTTTCTAGTATGTTATCTTCAGAAGCCAGTATTCTTCCCCTCCATATTCCATTATTGCACTGAAATGAGAAATATATGACTTTATTCCTTTCTTCAAATATTTTATGTCTTTCAATGTTTTGAACAGTGTGTTGAGGCCTGGAAATTCGCAGGCGGCAACAGTAAGGGATTCTCCCCAATCAACGTTCCCAACTAGCCCGTTGACTGTTTGGAATAGGGAATCCGTCCGGTTTGCGGTCCGCCTACCATAGGTCAAGAAAAAAAACAAAGGTTTTACCGGTTGCGGCCCGGCCCACCGGGTTTTTGTGTTTTTTTCCTTTAAGAAATGAAATGCAAGTGCCTAACTAAATGCAGGGCGATCAAGATGCAGGGAGCGGTCACAATGTGATGCGCAGGTTCTTACCTCTCGTCTTGAGCTCGCAAGCAACCTAATTAGATACAATAAGAAATAAACTAACTATCTAATCTATCCCTAGGGAGCAAGGTTATCATTTTGGGTGAGCAATACATTTAGCACATGCATTATGAGGAAATCACAGATAGCTGGTACTTCTTTCAAGACACATGAACACTTACAGATATTTAAATAACCAGACAGCCGATCATTTTATAACGACATTTATTACTCACAGTGAAAAATATCCCAGAAACAACCAAAGAACATTTAACAAGAACATAGGTTCAGAACTTTAAATACTCTTACAGTAAATGAAACACAGCTAAAAATGAAATAGTTCCTCTTCAACATTATTCATGATTTGCATTGATACATTCCACTTTTCACTCTCTCCAACCGGAAAAATTATAGTTTCCTTTGCAAAACGAAGTAGTTCCTCTTACAAGCAAACATTTACAACATTTTCCCAGGAAAAAGCCCTTTCTCATTCCTACTTTTAGATATTTAAACTACTATTTGTGACCCTTGGGCTGCCTCCTCTTCTCCTTCTCAGCTTCCCAACGCTTCAAATTCTTCTATGAGCTATTTAGTAACTGACAAGTCTTCAAGTTCCGTCTCTTCATTGCCATTCACGTTGTCTTTTCTTTCGCTTGTCCTTATAGTCCTCGGTTTGATCCATGCCGAAACGCTCAGTTATACCTTCGCGACATCATAGTTCCACCAATCCCTTAGATCCCTCTGCACAAAACAGAAAAGCATCATTTATGTATTTACGTTACAAAACAAAATAGCAAGATCTACTCATGAAACAACCATACCGCAAGGAAATTATCAGGCGCCGACACCACTACCTCGGCCATGGCGGGAAACTTACTGGCGGTTAAACAAGACTCACGTCGGAAGGGGAAGTCACTCCGCAAGCGGGAAACCATTAATCGGACGTCGGCAGAATGGTACGTCGGAAGCTGAAAGGATCTCCCAGCCGAAACGGTGAACGAGACAAGGATGAAGACAGGTGACGAGGGAAGGAGTAGGTTGAGTCGGACGTCGGCAGACATTAGAATCGGGAGCTCAAAGGATCTCCTAGCCGCAACGACGGACAAGTCAGGGCTACGGGCAAGCGATTAAGGTTAAAAACGAATCGAACGTCGACGAGATTTAGAAAGTCGGACGCTAGAATGATCTGAGGGATGCAACGGTGACGGAAAAGAAGACTAACGGCTTCCAATCTGAAATTAAAATAGGCCCGATCGCAAGAAACAATCAAATAATCAAACAATTTTAAGGATCAGGCACAGCTGGGTTCGTTCCTTCTTCGAAAGACAACTTTGAAGAACAAAAAATTTCCTTTTCTTCGACCAGAAAACTAGACATCCATGATTCAAACCAAACTGACCAAGGCATAAATAAACCAGCTGACATCCATTTTTAAAGTAAAACTAAAAGAAAAACACCTGAGAGGCTCAAGAGTTTCATGGTCAAACCAAGCAAAAAGATGAGGAGGGGCCCAGAATTTAAATAAAGTAAATTTGGGGAGAACAGTTGCGGCAGCAACACCTGGCGATTTCTTGGTGAACCTAGATCTCTGGGTGATTTCTCTTTGAGTGGTAGACTGTTTCACAACCAAATGCATCAAATGAATTCTTCCAGCTATCCAGATTCCTCAAATGACCGAAGTGTGTACCTTAATCATTGATACTAGTCCAATTTGGGGCAGTGGAAACCGAGACCTTCAAGTCCAGATAACTCTGTCGGGGCCAGAGTATGAGTTTCATTATTACCTATGTCTTCAGGTAGCTAATGGCATGGACACCACAGGATTGCAGCAGATAGTAAACAACAATATTCGTTTGTTCCTCGTTCCCATGCCATTTTAACACTTTCGTGCTTTTGGAATTTTGTCCCTTTCATCTGAGTCCTTCTGTACGCCTTTCTTACTGAATTTTAATTCAGGATCCTCTATCCCATAGTGCCCTTTTGTGTGAGTGGAGTGCTTCAAGTTTCAGCTCACGGACGGAGAGGATCTTTCGGCAATTTAGTACTTATGATTCAGCACCTGCTTTGATTTATAATGCTTTTATAGAAGTTTTGACTCTTTATTTGCCTTTTGGCATCCGTTTCTTGGCATGGGATCATTTATATTTAATACACTGTTCACCTTGCTTCTTCCCATGGGTCCTTTACTGTCGCTCCTTAGAACATTTAAATGTGACGTGGATGGAGCCTCGACATAGTACTCCAGACTCCTCGAATCTGGTTTAATTCACAGGGGTTAAGCAGGACTTCAATGCACACAACATTTTGTTCGAGAGAACTGTTAGGCTGGAAGAATTCTTTTAGCAACACACAGGCTGACCCTCAACGTATTTGCTATCCCGAAAAGACCTTAATATCCTCCAGACAACCGCAATTCTGTTCTCTATATTGAAAATTAACAACTCAAAATGAAAACAAATGACAGCATGACTTGAAAACAATCAACCAACTTATTTATATACAAAACCGAAACCTCAAAGGAAAATCAAGAAAAGTAAGGCTTGAGAACCAAACCATTAACTGGCAAGTTCTCCTCCCATCCCTGTAAGTCTTGCAGCTTATAAGTAGCAGGGCCAAGCTTTGCTGAGATTTGAAACGGGCCTACCCACAACTGCTGGAACTTAGTATGCTTTCCCTTCTCATCATGGGGATGATCCCACTTGAGAACTAGGTCTCCCACGTCCAGGTACCTTTTCTCGGATTTATGTTTGTCAAACCACTTTTTTACTATCTCCTGCTGTTGTTGGAAACATTCTTTAGCCTTGGCTCTAGCCTCTTCTGCTTTCAGGAGACTATAAATCCTTATTTGGAGAACCTCATCATACGACCCCCTAGACTCTTGGGCTAATATGGAAGATGGTAGCATGATATTGGGAGGCAAGATAGCTTCCTTTCCGTACACAAGGGTATAGGGTGACACTCCTATCGCAGACTTGGGGGTGACTCTGTCAGCCCACAGGGCATTGGGTAAGGCTGAGTGCCAACTTCGCTGGTTTTCTATGACATTCTTTTTTAGGATTCTGATGAGGTTTTTATTGGAGGACTCGGCCAGGCCATTCCCTTGCGGATAGTAGTTAGCAGAGTAATGTAATTTTATCCCTTTATCATGAGAAAATGCAGTCAATTTAATTGATGAAAAATATTTAGCATTGTAAAAAACTAACGAAATTGGAACTCCAAACTGGTCATGATATGATCTTGTAGGAAGCTGATGACTTCGTCTTCATTTATTTTGCGTAGTGGGATAGCTTCGACCCAGCGAGTGAAATAATCAGTAGCAGTAAGAATGTACTTGTATAGCAGGGAAGAATTCAGTTTTATTTCTCCAATAATGTCCAGCCCCCATTGTTCAAATGGTTCCACGACCATCACAGGGTTTAGAGGTGCTGCTGCTTTAGGCAGTTTTCCACCGCATCTTTGAAAAATATCGCATTTCCTGACATGTGCATGCGCATCCTTGAAGAGCGTAGGCCAATAGTAACTAGCTCTAAGGATTTTGTGGGCTGTAGTGTCGCCTGAAAAATGTCCCCCAGCCGGACCATCGTGTAATTCAAACATTGCTTTCTCAGCATCCTCTTTCTCCAAGCATATCAGGAGGACTCCATTGTAGTTCTTTCTGAATAGTACGCCTTCTATGATTTGGTAGGAAGCTGATTTCAAACGCAGAGCTCTTCTTTGTTTTGAACTCCAATGTTCTGGCAACAGCCCTGACTGCAAGTAATGCACAAGGTCTCTGTACCAGGACTCAGGAGCCGTGAACAAAGGACATACATTCATTACATGCAATTCGGCTTTGTCTTCCCATGCTTGTTCTTCATTGTTTCTGCTTCCAGTCATTAATTTGCATAATCTTTGACCTTTTACTATGGAGGCTGGCTTGAATTCTAGATCGTATTCTTGAAGGGATGTTACCCAGTTGCCCCTTCTTTCTCCCAACTCTTTCTGAATGAGAAGAGACCTTACAGCTGGGTAAGGGACTATTACCTTGGTCCGATTTTTTAATATATAAGGCCTGAATTGCTTCACTGCCTTAAATACTACATATGCTTGCTTATCAATGGCTGGGTAGTTTAATTCAGCCCCTTGAAGCCCAGTGCTCATGAAAGAGATTGGGAATTCATCACCCCCGTCCTCCTTTTGGGTAAGCACCGCTGCCAATGAATCATCAGATGCAAAGGTGTACATAATAAAGTCTTTACCAAAGTCTGGACTTTTCAGGGAGGGAGCATGTGCAACATCAGTCTTGATTTTGCTGAAAGCATTCTTTTCAATTTCAGTCCACTTAAATTGTGTATTTTGCTTGACCATCTGCTGCAGTGGCTTAACAGTCTGGGAAAAATCAGGTACAAATCTTCTTACAAAGTTTATTGTTCCCATGAAGGATTGCATTCCCTTTTTATTATGGCGCATAGGGATTTGTTCAATGGCCTTAATTCTTTCTGGGTCTATAGATACACCTCTCTTTGAAACTATATTCCCCAGTAACTTTCCTTCTGTGACTGCAAAAACGCACTTCTTAGGATTGAGGGAAATGCCATATTTCCGGCAGCGTTCGAAAATTTGCTTCAGGTGGAACGCGTGCTCCCCTCTTTTCTTCGAAAATATTGTGATGTCATCAAGGTATACCACAACGCTTCATCCAATCAGCCCGCGGAAAGCTATGTCCATAGCCCTCTGAAATGTTGCTCTAGCGTTAATCAGTCCAAAGGGCATTCTTCTATAGGCAAAAGTTCACCATTTAGTTCTGAACGTTGTCTTTAATCTATCTTCCTCGTCTACTAACACTTGGTTGTAACCAGAGAAACCATCTAACAATGAAAACAATTCAGAACCGGACACCATCTATAGCAATTGCTCCATGGGAGGCACCGGATAGTTGTCTTTGTCTGAGGCACGGTTTAAGTTTCTGAAGTCCACACACAGTCTGATTTCTCCTGACATTTTTCTAACCGGTACCAGATTGGACACCCATTCGGAGTGTCTGACTTTAAAAATAATTCTAGCGTCTAACAATTTCTTTACTTCGCTCTGGATTAGTGGCTCCAACTTCGGGTGCATCTTCCTTAACGACTACTGATATGGCTTGACTCCCGCCTTGATGGGAACAACGTGTTTAATGATGTTGGTATCGTATGTTTTTAAATATTGGTATGTCCAGGCAAAGACATCTTTGTACTGTTTGAACAAACTGACAAACTTATCCCTTTCGGCTGGTGAACAACATTTGCCGAGGTTCACAAACTTGGGATCCGTCTCAGTCCCTAAGTTTACCAGCTCGAATTGTAGAGTTGAACTGTGTGTCTTTACGTTCACGGGTCTTCTGAATTTTTCATTCAAGTCAAACATCTTCTCTAACGTTCTGACCCCTTTAGGGATGAAATTGTCAAATTTCATCTCGGCTTGGTGTTTTTCATCATCGATAATCGCTCCTTTGAATACCTCCTCATTAGTCAAACATTCTATGATTTGCTGGTCATCATCGAACACCCTCAGATTGGTGATCATATCTGGTACGGAAGGCCTGAAAAGCAATTCAACAGTACATCGATTATTCGAGGGAACAAGCCTTGCGGCCGAAGTGGCCAATAGGTCAGCTGCTGCGTTCCTAATTCTTGGAATTGAAATAATGTTGAATGCATGAAAACATTTAAGCAAATCCCATACCTCGTTTTGGTAAGCTTTCAAGTGAGGGGAAAAACAATGTATTTGATTTCTTATTTGTTTTACAACTATTTTTGAGTCTCCAAAAACTTTTAAATTACTAACCTGTAGCTCAATTGCTTTCTTGAGTCCATGCAGCAGTGCTTCATACTCAGCCATATTGTTAGTACACTCAAACTCTAATCTACAGGACAGGAAGTGTTTATTTTTTTGTGGATCAATAAGGACACAGCCGGCCCCTGACCCTTCTGATGTTTTCGAGCCGTCAAAAAATAAAGTCCAAAAAACGTTATCTACTGGAAACGAATCTACTCCTACTGCTAAATCTACTATTTTACAATCAATCTCATCAGCCTGAGAAAAATGAAGGAGATCAGGCTGGGTGTCAGATGTGTCGCTAGCCTCTTCCGTTTGATAATTCCCTGGTTCCAGTTCAAGAAAATAGTTTCCCAATACAGATTCGACTGGTATATTCTTCTCGTCCAATTGAGTAACATTGTACTTCATGTGAGGTTCTCTCAAAACCTTAATCTGATTGGGACTCCCTTTGTATGAAACCAAAGATGTGACCAATCTGAGGCGAAGTATCCATTTAACTTAGCTGACCAATCTCTGCTCAGGACCAGGCCGTAAGCGTCTGGTATATCAGCCACCATGATGTTAATAACTTGGCATACTCTGTCATTGGAGGCCAGGCGGATTAGAACGTCTTCCATCTCACCAACTACCTTGACGTCTGTCCTATCCAATTGCACCACCCTCCACGTGGTTGGTTTAAACTTCCCATTGATTTTCTTACATACCGATACAGGCATGACATTAATTGACGCCCCTGAGTCTACTAGACAATTGTGAACGTTATGATTAAAAATATCGAACGTCAGGAGAAAGGGTGGTTGTTTAATTTTAGACTTACCTCCAGTGCTAGCTTCTCCAATTTCTTCTTCGCCCAGAGGTTGATTGTCAGCGGGCTGCTCCTCTTCTGACGTTTCCAACGCTTTCAACAACCTTTCCTTTTGGTGAGGTACTTTGCACATTTCAAATAGCGGAACGTTTTCCTTTATCTTCTTTAAATCTTCAACCACGTCATATTCAATTCGCTGTTGAATGGAATGAGATTTATCAGCATTCACCTTTTCCTTGTTTAGTTCAGGCAGCGTTCTGTTCTGCTTAGGATCTTGGCTGGTAATAGTGAATTTCAGAGTCTTATCAGCCACGGGTTCATCTTGAAATTTATTCTTGATATTTCTTTGCAGCCTTCTAATCTCTGGGAGTAATATACTGTCATTGCTAACTTTCCCTTGACTTCTAGTTGTCACGTTAGCCTCCCTGATATCTTTGTGTTTTCTAGTTATATCTTCTTCTGCATCGAGTAAGGAAACAAAACTCCATAATGCCATAGTCTCTTCTTCCTGTTCTTTTGTAGAAGTAGAAGCAACACTTTCTTTCCTTTCATCATCATCTTCTTTCGTTAATCTCGAATCCAACATCTGATTCATGACTAAGGTCATTGAATTTATCCATTGTGGACAGTTCCTTTCGGAATGAGGTTGCTGATGAAAGGTACATAAATTTTCCATTCCTATATCTGTCAGATTCATGGATGTGGTTTTTTGAGGAGGAGGTTGGGGTTGATTATTTTCCTCCCTTTTCTTATAATATGGCCTGTAGAATTTTTGGGCTTCCTTTTCCTTTTCCAAGTCTATGATCTTATTAGATAACTTTTGCATCATTTTGGCCATATTCTCCAGGTCTGGTGATTTCTCCTCTTTAGGCTTGGTGAACAATAAAGTTTTCCTTCTCTCTCCTGATTGTTCGGGGTAATCTTCAATGCTCTCCCTTTCAGCCTCCACTACTTCTGCTTCTTCATAGGTTTCTGTCAGAGTAGGCTTGGCCCTACCTTTCGCAAACATGGCCAAATCAGGACCCAAAGCTGAAGTATAGTACTCAATTAGAACTTTGTCTGAAGGCTTATCTGTTTCAGAAAAGTTCTTTAGATATGCTGCAAACCTTTGTGTGAAACTGTGCACTTTTTCCTTCTTTTCTTTCTTCAATGCACATAGTCCTTTCATAAGGGTTGCGTGAGTCTTTTGAACTTCATACTTACTTTTGAAAATTCTCTCAAAAGTATCCCAATCTGGGATGGAGTTAGCAGGCAACCCAAAATACCATGATGCAGCAGCTCCTTTGAGGGTATGCGGGAATAGTCTGCACACCACATCTTCATGTTCTCCTGCCCTTAATCCTTCTATAGCCAGATAGAAACTCTGCAAATGATCATCTACTAATGTCTTCTCATTGGGGTCAAATTTAGGCAACAACTTTTCGAAGGCTTGAGGTAGGTCATGCAAAGGCGGGGTCAGATTTAGAGGTGATCTGGCTTTCCATGCAGGAGGTGGTGGAATTGGTGGATTGGGAGGAGGTAATTTGGCGTTAACGCCTGCCATGAGTAGAGGTGGAGAGTGTGGAGGTGAACCAACAGGGGTGTGGGAAGAAGAACTGTAAGGGGAATCTGAGCCTACCTGGTTCAAAGGTAATTCAACCTCCTGCAGAGCTGTCTCTACAAGTTCTTCCCAGTCTCCAACCAGCACTGAGTCTTCTACTACGGGACGGTCCTTCCTCTTGTATTCTCTTCTAGGCAATTCAGGAATAATTGGAAATCCTCCAATCTTCTTCACATAAGCACGGGTATGTCTTCTTAGGCCATTAACAATTTCGTTGTGAACGGGATATAGATACTCTCTTTCTTCTTCTTCCGAAATCGGATTGCGTAGTCTGCTACTTTCAGAATTGTTACCAGTGGAAAAATCTCGGGAAAACAAGTTTCCGCGGCTAGCCATGCACTGGCGGCCCTCCTTCTAGCGCCAAAACTGTTGAGGCCTGGAAATTCGCAGGCGGCAACAGTAAGGGATTCCCCCCAATCAACGTTCCCAACTAGCCCGTTGGCTGTTTGGAATAGGGAATCCGTCTAGTTTGCGGTCCGGCTACCGTAGGTCAAGAAACAAAACAAAGGTTTTACCGGTTGCGGCCTGGCCCACAGGGTTTTTGTGTTTTTTGCCTTTAAGAAATGAAATGCAAGTGCCTAAGTAAATGTAGGGCGATCAAGATGCAGGGAGCAGTCACAATGTGATGCGCAGGTTCTTACCTCTCGTCTTGAGCTCGCAAGCAACCTAATAAGATACAATAAGAAATAAACTAACTATCTAATCTATCCCTAGGGAGCAAGGTTATCATTTTGGGTGAGCAATACATTTAGCACATGCATTATGAGGAAATCACAGATAGCTGGTACTTCTTTCAAGACACATGAACACTTACAGATATTTAAATAACCAGATAGCCGATCATTTTATAACGACATTTATTACTCACAGTGAAAAATATTCCAGAAACAACCGAAGAACATTTAACAAGAACATAGGTTCAGAACTTTAAATACTCTTACAGTAAATGAAACACAACTGAAAACGCAATAGTTCCTCTTCAACATTATTCATGATTTGCATTGATACATTCCACTTTTCACTCTCTCCAACCAGCAAAATTGTAGTTTCCTTTGCAAAACGAAGTAATTCCTCTTACAAGCAAAAATTTACAACATTTTCCCGAGAAAAATCCCTTTCTCATTCCTACTTTCAGATATTTAAACTACCATTTGCGACCCTTGGGCTGCCTCCTCTTCTCCTTCTCAGCTTCCCAACGATTCAAATTCTTCTACGAGCTATTTAGTAACTGACAAGTCTTCAAGTTCCGTCTCTTCGTTGCCATTCACGCTGTCTTTTCTTTCGCTTGTCCTTCTAGTCCTCGGTTTGATCCATGCCGAAACGCTCATCTATGCCTTCGCGACATCGTAGTTCCACCAATCCCTTAGATACCTCTGCGCAAAACAGAAAAGCATCATTTATGTATTTACGTTACAAAACAAAATAGCAAGATCTACTCATGAAACAACCATACCGCAAGGAAATTATCAGGCACCGACACCACTACCTCGGCCATGGCGGGAAACTTACTGGCGGTTCAACAAGACTCACGTCGGAAGGGGAAGTCACTCCGCAGGAGGGAAACCATTAATCGGACGTCGGCAGAATAGTATGTCGGAAGCTGAAAGGATCTCCCAGCCGAAACGACGGACGAGACAAGGCTGAAGACAGGCGACGAGGGAAGGAGGAGGTTGAGTCGGACGTTGGCAAACATTAGAATCAGGAGCTCAAAGGATCTCCCAGCCGCAACGGTGGACAATTTAGGGCTACGGGCAAGCGATTAAGGTTAAAAAATAATCGAACGTCGGCGAGATTTAGAAAGTCGGACGCTAGAATGATCTGAGGGCTGCAACGGTGGCGGAAAAGAAGACTAACGGCTTCCGATCTGAAATTAAAAGAGGCCCGATCGCAAGAAACAATCAAATAATCAAAAAAATTTAAGGATCAGGCACAGCTGGGTTCGTTCCTTCTTCGAAAGACAACTCTGAAGAACAAAAAATTTCCTTTTCTTCGACCAGAAAACCAGACATCCACGACTCAAACCGAACTGACCAAGGCATAAATAAACCAGCTGACATCCATTTTTAAAGTAAAACTAAAAGAAAAACGCCTGAGAGGCTCAAGAGTTTCACGGTCAAACCAAGCAAAAAGATGAGGAGGGGCCCATAATTTAAATAAAGTAAATTTGGGGAGAACAGTTGCGGCAGCAACATGGTGACAATGTAGGTTCCCCCATAAGCAAGTACAACTTGCCATTGTCCCCATTTTTCCAAATATTTGTCCAATGAGACCAATGTTCATCTCTAATGGTTGCATTATATTACATTACAGGGGTGCCATCAACCATACTGAATTTGAAGTGTTCGGGGGATTTGATACCCACAATCTTCAAACTTCCATCCAATAAGTGTTTTTCAACAAAGGCATTAAAGTCAAAAACCTCCTCAATCAAGTATGGAGTGAAATTAGAATCCTCTTGGAGAGTCCTATAGCTATCCATGATTTGTGATAGTGATATTATATTTTGTCTCTTCAATTGAGTCGACACCCTCCCATATGTTCCATCTATATATTCATGAGTGTGACCAACTGGAAGGAAGCTTACATATATAGTTTTTAAAATAATCTTTGATGTGAGCATGTATACAAAGAAAAAAATTAACAATTCATGTTCTCACCTCCACAATTGTCGAGCTACAAGAATAGAATTGGTGGAAGTTTTTTCAAGGATGCACTTGGCATTAATAGATATTGCATGGCCACACTTTTATATTCTTGGAACTTTCCATAAAATTCATTTTGTAGAAGTGCATCATGGATTGGATGCATTGAATACCCTTTCTCATACAACAAATGGTTGAATTCATAAAAAACCGGGTCCTCTAACATCTGTAGGAATAAAGATAAGGATGATACAATGTAGTTCAAACCACCATATAGATAAGGGATCCCAAAGTGACCAAATCCCCCATGCCTGTTCCCATGTGTAAGCATTCCAGTTAGATGAACTGGGAAATTAGAGGAAGCACTAATCAACTTTGGCTTGCTTCCCATCCTTGGATGGATGTCTTCATCTTGTCCATATTTTCATGCACAATGCTCAAGCATTTTCTTGGGTTGCGTTGTGATTCCAATCGATGTGCATAATACGTTGTGCCACAACTGGTAATGTAATCGTTGTGAAACTTATGGATTTGGTGACAATATTTTCTCATCGTTGGGTCTATGTTGCCTCTACACTTTTGTAAAATTTCACAATACTCATCACACTGTGGAAACTAGAGGTTCTTTGTGATTGTTACATCTTGGAAATGACCATGCCATAAATTGTTGAATTTGGATTGTGACACTGGAGGAAGCATAAGCTTGGAAAGGTCATCATTGCACTTTTGAAGAGTTGTTTTATGTGTATAATTTGCAGGTAATAATTTGAGAGGCATCCTAATTCCATCCAGATGCACTGATTGAGTTTAGTGGGGAGATATATCTGGATTTTCATTGACTGTATTTCTTAGATTAGCTATTGTTGGTAAAGTATTACGCCTTGGCTTTGCTAACATGCTATTTCCATTTACTGACCTTTTGTCACTGTTTTATAAATTTACTCTTATAATGAAAGAAGGTGGCTATTGGTATATAAAAGGATAAATAAAATTCATATTTACAAACCTCAATGCCATCAAAATTCATGTAAATCAAGCTCCTTTCCTTTTTGTTTTCACTCCTATTAATAACTGCATTTGATTCCAATGAATTGAGCACAAATTTCCTTATTTCATTCTCACCCTTGGCTTTAATCACGCGTCAACCATTAGCTAATGAGCCATTCTGTATTCTAAACATACATTTATTTTTACAACATATTTTATTTATTAACCATTTGAGGAACTGATCTTCATCCTCATCTTTAGTAGGACCTATTTTCTTTGCACATCCATGAGATGAATTTGGCCTTGGGAATTTATGGTGTGTTAAATGTTCATATGCTTAGCTAAGACATTAGTATTTCATTTCATTTTTCATAACAAAAAGCATATAAACAGGATCACTGAGAGATAGACAAGCACAACCATACAAAAGGAACACAAATATTTATGCTGGGAAAAACCCAACAAAAGCTTCCTCAATATAGATGCCCCATAAAGGTAAAAGATAAAACCAGCAAGGAGATCAAAGCCTGATCCTCCTCCTTCTCCACTAATGCGCTATACAAGTGAGAGTGTGTCACAAATGAGGAGCACTACACCTATATTTATATTCATCCGTTCACTTAAGTTAACTCATTTGACATGTCGGCTTAAGTTAACTCATGTAGGCTCGAGTTACACATGTAGGCTCAAGTAACCACACTGGGGTGCTGATGACCCACCTTTACAATTAGAGGGGACTACCTCATGACTCTTATTAGTTCTTCCGATTAGGAGCATCAGGGTACAATGTAATACAGGTGGTTCTCCTGGTAGGACCATCGGGGACCACAAAAAGATACATATAGAATATTATTCGAAGTTACAATATTTCATCACTCCCCCTTAACGAGAAGGGTATTCTACAGCAACATCAACAACAATAAGAGTAGAGATAGGGGACATCATCAACATCAGCAAGGTAACACATCTATAAATCATTGGAAGCTTTTCAACATCATGTAGTCTTCATCTTCAATCTTCAGTCTTCATCATCAGCAACATCTTCAGTCTTTGATCAACAACATCTTCAGCATTTTGATCTTTCAATTAGCAACGACATCTTCAGCACTTGGACCTTTCGATCAGCAACATCTTCAGCACTTTGACTGTTCGATCAACAACAACATCTTCAGCATTTTGACCTTTCGATCAGCAACATCTTCAGAACTTTGACTTTTTCTATCAGCAACAACATCTTCAACATTTTGACCTTTCGATTAGCAACATTTTCAGCACTTTGACTTTTCGATTAGCAACAACATCTTCAGCATCTTGACCTTTCGATCAACAACAACATCTTCAGTACTTTGACCTCTCGATCAGCAATATCATCATCAACACTTTTCCCTTTCGATCAGCAACAACATCATCATCATCATATTCTGATCTGTCGATTATAATCATCATCACATTCTGATCTTTCGATCAGAAACATCATCATCATACTCTGTTCTTTCGATCAAAAACATCATCAACATACTCTGATCTTTCGATCAGAATTTCATCATCATCATACTCTGATCTTTCGATCAGTACGTCATCATCATCAGCAACAACCTGCAATCCACAACTCAAAGACAAAAAGTATTTGGATCACTTTTGGACTTAAAGTCCAGGGATGATACAATCCCACCACATTCTCGACAACCGAAGTTACCGGATTGATTACGGGAGAATCAATCCCTATCACTTTAGGACTATGTCCAAGGATGATGCAATCCTACCACATTCTCGACGACCGAAGTCATCGGATACAATTATAGGATAATCACTCCCTATCACTTTAGGACTTGAGTCCAAGGATGATGCAATCCTACCACATTCTCGACAACCGAAGTCACCGGATACAATTACGGGATAATCACTCCCTATCACTTTAGGAATTGAGTCCAAGGATGATGCAATCCTACCACATTCTCGACGACCGAAGTCACCGGATACAATTACGGGATAATCACTCCCTATCACTTTAGGACTTACGTCCAAGGATGATGCAATCCTACCACATTCTCGACGACCGAAGTCACCGGATACAATTACGGGATAATCACTCCCTATCACTTAGGACTTACGTCCAAGGATGATGCAATCCTGCCACATTCTCGAAAATCGAAGTCTCCGGATCACTTTAGGACAAGTGTCCAGGGATGATACAATCCCATCACATTCTCGATGATCGAGGTCACCGAATCTATTATGGACAGATGTCCCGGGATGATACAATCCCTCTTCATTCTCGAGGACCGAGGTCTCCGGATCACTTTAGGACAAGTTTCTAGGGATGATACAATCCCATCACGTTCTCGATGACCGAGGTCACTGGATCTATTATGGACAGATGTCCCGGGATGATACAATCCCTCTTCATTCTCGAGGACCGAGGTCTCCGGATCACTTTAGGGAAAATTCCCAGGGATGATACAATCCCATTGCAACATCACTACTCCCCCTTTCGAGGAAGGTCTTTTTGAACAATGCCAAGCTTGTCTCGAAAGTGTTCGAACTCTACTCGAGGCAGAGGCTTCGTCGGTAAATCATCATTCAAACCATCATCATCTACATCTTTGGTATCTGAATACTGATCTATCACCATCTGCATCTCCAGTATGTGAATACTGAAAGCATCATCATCTATATCTTCAGTATAGAAATACTGAAATCATCATCATCTCTATATTTAGTATAGAAATACTAAATCACCATCATCTGCATCTACAGTATCATTATCTTCATCTTATCTTGTAAGTAGAAATACCGGATTTCTACGCGTTACGTCGGAACACAGGGTCCTTTGTCATCACAACTATGGTTATCATATAGAATCATTGTAGTGTCCATATTCAGGTCAAAGAGACCTGATATCATCTTCTGAAGCCATATGGATTCACAACTTAGTAGAGCAATCTGCTATGTATTCTGCTTCAACCATGCTAAGAGAAACATTGGACTGTTTCCTGCTAAACCATGAACTCATAGCAGAACAAAAGCATATACCTGATGTGCTTTTCCTGTCTGAGATACTTCCAGCCCAATCTGCATCTGTGTAGCCATACAATCTATACTCATGGCTACCATCATAGTATAGACCAAAGTCTATAGTCCCTTTCAGATATCTCATCACATGTTTTGCAGCTACCAAGTGAACCCATCTAGGTTGAACTAGATATTGACTTAAGGTGTTCACAGCAAAACAAATGTCAAGTCTGGTGTTTGTTAAGTACATCAATGACCCAATGATCTATCTGTATTGAGTCACATCCACTAACTCTGATGAGTCATCAGCTAACAACTTCAGGTTGGAGTCCATGGGTGTGGCCATGACTTTGCATTCCAACATATTGAATCTCTTCAATATCTCTACCACATACTTTCCCTGGTTGAGAAAGATTCTTTCTGAACTTTTCCATACTTCTAGACCTAGGAAATAATGCATTAACCCAAGGTCTTTCATCTCAAGTTCTTCTGCTAGTTTCTTCTTGCTTTCCATGATCTGTTTCTCATTCCCTGTCAAGAATAAGTCATCCACATATAGTAATAGAATGACAGGTACATCTTCTACAACATTGTAGGAAAGGTTAGGAACAACTTTGCTCTTGGCAAAGCCCATGCTCATCAGGAAACTATCTACTCTTCCATACCAAGCTCTGGGACCTTGCTTCAGGCCATAGAGGGCCTTCTTCAACTTACATACTTGATTCCTTCTGTCTTCAACTTCAAATCCTCGTGACTATTCGAC